>DVZL01007093.1:0-10938 GCA_018236625.1 Lasaia peninsularis | reverse complement strand
GTCTATAGGCCACGGTTGTCTCTTACCATCAGGAGACCCGTGTGCCTGTTCGCTGTCTTATACTATAAAAAAAAGAAAACGCCTTTATTATTAAAACTATTATTATCCTTATTTTTTTATTATTATTATCGAGTGAGATTTGCTGGTATCGAGAAAATACTTCATATAATAATTCATGATACACTTCTTCATAAATAGGTTTACTTTAACTGAATAAAATGTCATCAAAATTGACTAACTTTATTCAATACTAGCTGTGACCGCGACTTCATTCGCGTTTTTTAAAATACATTTTCAAAATAACATTCTAAAATAAAAGTAGCCTAAGCTATTCCTTATTACATTAGCTGTCTCTCTGCGGCAGTCTCGTCAGAATCGGTGCAGTCGTTTCAGAGATTAGCGGGTGCAAACAGACAGACAGACGCACACATGCATTTAGTAAAAAGCGGTTATTTTAATATTACATACATACACTCCAATTTTATTTATTTGTATAGATGTACACGAAATTCAATAAATGTAAAAAAGCTGCGTCCATTTTTGCTTTCGATCCCGCCAAAACTCCGATAATATATTATCAACATTCAAATTCCACACCACATCCACAAATGACTGCTAAACTTTATGCGAACATGGAATACCGGAATGAAATTCCATAACGCGTACCACTAGGCTACTGAGGCAACTACATTCTGGGAAGTCTTGAAAACTTGGAATATGTAAGTGCAAGTCACCTAACAGCGTCGCAAGTGACTTTGAGTGACGTGGCCAGCCGCGAGCTATTCCTTAATAAGGTAAATGAGATGCGTTCTGTCTATGCGCTTCGATATCCGGACACAGAGCGTTCCCTCTGCAGTCAGTCTCTGCAATCAGCATCCTTAGCGCTATGTGCGTGGTTCACAAAACGCTTATTACGGTGGGCTCATCATATTAACTGACAAATCTGAACAACTAAAGTCATGCCCAAAAACAAAGGTGAGGGGGTATAGTATGCTTATGCACCCACGATTAGCCAACGAATTTTGATCCCATGATGTCACATACAAGTCCGTCCCCACAAATTCCGGGTTTCTTCACGATGTTTTCCGTCACCGTATTGAGCATTCATGCGTTTCTCTAACTTCAAAATGTACTTGAAGTTAGAAAAACGCATTGGCACATGGTGGAAATAGAAGACCATTGGGTCACCGAGGCGAAGGAGATGACAAATCTATATATCTAAAATCATCCACCACATTAGAATGGACATTCATTAAGATCTAGCGAATGAACGTTATGAACTGAAAAAACCTCATACCGTACCAGCTGTTCTACCCGGAAATTAAACGCGGCATCTGGTACGTCAAAGTGACACCGATGGAAAATGGTAGGGTTGGTATTTTAAACTTTGACGCGATATCCTAACCCAGAAACCAGCGACACGAATCCAGCCAAACAATTCTTCAGAGCATTCTCCATGGTAAATGTGGTAGAAGACACTGAGTGAACAGATATCTCTACTCAACGCCAAAGAGTCAAGCCAATTGGAAAGAGCCCTGTCGTGGACGACAGGGTTCCACGTTGGATGTGGTTAGATGGAAGAAGCTGGTGCTGGGGGCCCCCCGTCTAGGGGTGAGCACCGTACTCCATGTGCGGCCGAATTTGCGCTTTGTATGTATATACTTGCCAACGATGTGTCGGCTTGAAGTACTGTCTCCCCATCGTGATCATTTTTGCATTTGGCATTTGGCACTGGTTTTGCACGGAAGTTTCAGAAATCGATCTTTTATGTTCATCATGGATAATGTAAGGAATTTAATCATCATCATCAGCCTATTTTAGTCCACTGCTGGACGTAGGCCCCAGTGCTTCCATATAACAAACGTGATTTTTGCGCTAGATACGAATATAAGTAACAGCAAGAATGAATAATGTATTTAACGGCATTAGGAATTAATATTGTACGTATATATTTGTTGTCTATAGGAGGCTTCTATTCATCAAAAATTCCGTTCCTCTATTCGAAGTGACATTCGAAAGTGTTCAAAGTAAATAGTTTTCTACTTTCAACAGTTCATTTTTTACCCAATTAAAAGAGTCTTGGATGTTTTTTTTTTCGTAGCGGGTATATTTTTTGCGCGGGGCACGGGTCAAAGCGCGCTGAGACAAAGCTCTCCGTGGCTTCGAGTTCGTGCAAGCCGCTTGGTTCCGCGTGCCGGCGAACCATTCAGCGCTAATCGCTTCATTCATTGACCGAACGCTTTTTCCACCGCTGCCGATCGGTCATGCATTCCTCGTGGCTGAATGCAATCTGTCGTTGCCTTATATCAATGTGGCAAATTAGTAAACCGCGGGGCATTCCATTAAACCTTTCGTCGCTAGTTACGGTTTAAACCCGATTGTGAAAAAAACGATACGAACCATTTTTCGCAGTCGGGTAAAAATATTCATTTAAAATTATAAAAATGATTTAATTGTTTGCAAAATATGTGTATTAAAAATGTATTTTATTATACCAACACGATCTACTATAAACTACCATCGTAAGCACTTTAAAGTAGATAGTGAAAAGGCAATTAGTTTTGCCTTGTAGGTCTGACCAAGATAATCGCGAGCACTGTAGTCATTTAAACAATAATGTAAAAACTACAGGAAGCCGATGTCACAGAAATCTGCTTACCGCATTAAACATCGTTAGAAGAATAATCTAACACTAGAATCTTGGCATTTCGAATATTATTCAAAATAAATGGAAGTACAATAGGGGATAAAGGTTTGTGGTCGTGTGTAGTTGGTGTCCGACTTTGACACACAAGGTCCCGGGTTCGATTCCCTGATATTGGCTTTGTGTCCGATATGGTTATCGACTTGTCACCTGTCACGTCATGGGACCTAATATCGTCGGCTAAAAATGGGTGCATATGTACCTCTGAGTACTATTTCAGAGTAACGAATTTTTTTATAGTTTAGTCCTTTAATCTTTTATATTTTGGGTTTTAATAATAATAAATATTACTGGACAAAATACACAAATTGATCTAACCCCAAAGCAAGCAAATTATATGCTTGTGTTATGGGTGTTAGACAACGATACTAATACATAGAAATACGAGTACTTAAATAGATACCAGAATAAATTTAATAAACACCCAGACCCTTAAATACAAACATCTATGTTCATCACACAAATGTCCCCGTCGGGAATTGGACCCGAGCCTCGCGGTTAGTCGATGCAGTTAGGCGTGTACGCTAGCCACTCGGCCAACGAGGCAAAATGATGTCATGCGCTTTATCGTGCATTGTCATCCAAATGTGTATACAAAACTCAGCTCAATCGGATGAATATATCTACTTCAAAAGTGAATTCTAAGATTCCACCTAAACGTACATACTTACATACATTGCAAGTAGGCAGAGGTGCATATGTAACCACAATTATCCTATGATATGATAGGTGGTAAAAACGCCGCTATATCGGACACCACAGACCACTTACCCCAAACCACAACTTGGGGTATGTGTCGGACACAAATTAAATTTCAGGCATCATTATGTTTTTCTGATAAACTGAAAAACTTATAAGAACAAGTTGCCCCACTCGGGAATCGAACACAAAGCACAGAGGCCATCTCATAACAATATATACGAAATGTTTTCTTATTTAACCTCCTTAATTTGGTATCATTAGTATATTTTTTGTGGCTTCATTAATTCAGACTGTCTTGCCATACTATTGAGAAGAAAAAGCTAATTTGAAGCTATAACAGCGTATCGATGTTGTTAAATAATTAACTAAATCGATTAATTGAGCCAATACAACCAGTTCTTTAAGTGAAATTAAGTCCTAATCGATGTTACAAAAAATGATCCCAAAATTAATTGGATCGAAGACCATACGATTGCAGCTAATTAGAATCATTATGTGTTGTTAAAAAAGCACAAATAATAATACTTTATTTTTTAGGCTACCGTATCCAAAAGGTGGACCCCATTACTAAGACTTCGCTGTCCATCTATTACATCGTGATAATTAGACAGTTGAAATTATCACAGATTATGTATTTCGTCGCCGCTATAGCGACACATATTAAAATTTAAAATTAAGTAAATATTTAGCCGAGCTCCCATATAGTGAACGCCCGACCAAACCAATAGATGTCGCTATCGGTAACGGTAACGAGAAATCGTTCCATTATGTTCTCTGAATATCTAGTTACATACAAAATGAAGCCATATATTTAGAGAGTGATTTTTTATGTTGCTTTTTTAATTACCTTCACGCCTATTATTCCCGAATTAGGCAGAGGTGTGCTAGTATATTCATGACTCGTATTCCAAGTAAGTAAGCAAGTAGTGTTGTTTTATATTATTATTATTTATTCAGTACGGAATACGCGAGTCGGACTCACATTGGTCATATTTATTTCTCTAATGTTCAAGCCGTGTGTTTTTGTTTCAATCGCAATTATACATTACGAACTGTAGCCCGTGACTTTGCATTAATTAAATCCTCATAGTTTATTAATTATTTCAGACCTTCAAAGGGGTAAATGTTTAAATTTCCTTTCCAAGCGTACAAAATTTGAAGTTTTCTAGTCCTATGTTTTTGGCGTGTGTATACATCTCACTTGCTAACTAGCTTAGTCGGACCAACATCTATGCTCACTACTATCGTATTACGATATCACAGGGATATCTAAAAACTTAAAAACTCAGCATTAAATTAACAAGGCTCGAGTATCTTCTTCGGTGTTTATAGACTATACCATCAGGGGTTTTTTTGTATTATACTGTAGGTACACTAGATTTACACCTACTTTAACTATGAACCACCGATATACAACCACTTCACCCATCACTCACAAATATGCACTCACTTCACCCATTACCCACAAATATACACCCACTCCACCCATTACCAATATATGTACACTTCAACAATTACCGACCCACAGTCAGAGCTCCAAACTACTAACCAATTAAAATAATTAAAAGAAGTCCATAAAAAATCAATTCCGAAAAAATCTCTACACTGAAACACTTGCTACATTTTACGGCTACTATTTAACTATATACATTTAGGATGGGTTATTTCAAAGCGTTGGTTAAAGTTAAATTTTTTTTGTTAAATTGAGAAAGAGAAACAAGAATATATTAAAACGTATAAGTTATCAAATACAATATGAATACTCAAAGTAACGTGACATTTAACTAAAGTAAAGACCGGCCAAGTGCGAGTTGGGCTCGTACATAAAGTGTGTTATTTGTCGAAATCACGTTTGTTGTATGGTACTCTTTTTTTAATGATATTGAAAGACAAATAAGCAGACAGATTTCTTGATAAGAAATACACGTCGCCTATAGACACCAAAGGTGGAAATGGTGCGTTGCCAACCTGAGGTTAAGATGGTAAGCCTCATGCGTGAATAGTTTCACCGGCTACCCTACCCTCCAAACCCTGATCACGACAATTGTTTTTTTGCCCTTTTAGTATTTTTTGTTATAACGGAAACAGAAATAGATCATATGTTAAAATTTCAACTGTCTAGTTATCACGGTTCATGAGATAGGGCCTGGTGACAAATTAAACTTAAAAAAATTAGAAAAAGATAAGCTTTATGAATGACTGATTGGTTGCTAAACCGCGTGGCTGTTTAACAACTTCACTAAACTTTGTAGGCGAGCAGTGCTCACTGCTCAGACTAAGTAAATCGCGCTAAACTTCTTTCATTGGATCTTCTCAGTAAATAACTTCGATTCTATGATAAATTTTAGCATAATATCATATAAATACGTCTCAAGAACCTCTTGTAAGGTTCATGTAAACAAAAAAAATATTCTATTTCAAAAAGTATTAAATACATGAGTATCAAAAAATGAAACCACCCGACCTTACTTCAAAGCCACCCGTAAGATTTTCCCTATTAATGTTTTAAAAAGAATAAAAAATGATTGAATATAGGAGCTATTAAAAGAGACCATGCTCCCACTTATTTCAAATCATAACCAAAATAAAACAAGTATCTAGTGATCAGTAAGAAAGCCATTAGGGTTTTATTGGAGCTCTCAAACAGTGCGAGTCGAATCCTTAATTAAAAGTTGGATTTTTTTCGGTGGTTATTACAGAAATCCATTATATGATACTCCTGGATGGGTTGTCGAATAGAGTTTCTAATTTGTATTTTAAAATTAATCTACTAAAATAAGGACTTATTAAATATGTAACGAAAGTTTCAAAATATATAATAATTAAAGTATAAAAAGCTTTTATTATTTTTCCAGTTGCTCTACCTACCTTCCATTTAATAGGTACCCTATATAATAGAAGTGTTTAAAAATAACTACTCCGCCATTTTGTTTGGTCCGCCATATTAGATTTAGAATGATGTCACGTACCTTGTCGTGCATTGTCATCTAAACTTAATGTGTATACAAAATTTCAGCTCAATCGGATGAAAATATCTGCTTCAAAATCGACTTTTAAGATTCCACCCGAACATACATACTTACATACATACATTGCAAGTTAAATAAAAGCTTTTAAAATCACTCAAGTGCGAGTGAGACTTGCATATGAAATTTTATTACGTTTGTGTTGGAGCATCCTTTAAATACTTAATTTATTCTGTTTTTAGTATTTGTTACTACTTTTAAAAACATACCCTCTTTTTAATGTAGTCGGTTAAAACTAAGTCCTTCCTCAAGGTCTACTCTATATCTGTACAAAATTTCATCAAAATCGGTTCAGTGGCTTAGGCGTGAAAGCGTAACATACAGACAGACAAACAGAGTTACTTTCCCATTTATAATATTAGTACGGATAGCGGCAACAGAAATGCACCATCTTTGAAAATTTTAACTGTATAGGTATTACAGTTCATGAGATACAGCCTGGTGACAGACAGACAGATAGATGGACAGTGAAGTCTTATTACGGCTACGGAACCCTAAAAAATAACTTTGTCTCTCCCGCACTTAGTGGTATGAAAAATAGATGACCGATTCTGAGACCTACCCGATGTACATACAATCTCCTGGTTCTAAGCTACTTCGGCTTAACCGTTCTACAGTTATAAATAGTGTAACTAACACAACTTTTTTTATATAAATAAATAATTACTACTAAGCCACGTTGGCCTAGCGGTACGCGCTTCGGACTTCCATTTGGGTAATCCAAGTTCGAACCCCGCCATGCACCAATGAATATTACTTATGTACATTTTCTAAGTGCTGTGAAAGAAAACATCATGAGGAAACCTCGATTCATTGAATTCGACTTAATCTAGGTTTGGGCCTAGCTTCCCTTCTTCTATCATCTGATATAGCTCGGGCTAAGTCAAAGATGAATAATATACTACTAAACCCTCATAAAACAAAATGTTTCTTGGACCCCCTACAAAATTGTTTTAAATCACTACATAGTATAAAACAAATTCGCTTTCTCTGACCCTATATAATTGTATGTTTAAATCTTAAAAACTATCCAACGGATTTATATGCGGTTTTATAGATAGAGTGATTCAAGAGGAAGGTTTTTATGTATGTAACATGTATAATATACCCGTGAGACGCCGGGAGGGTCGCTAGTTTGATAAAAATAAACTTTCCAGCATTCGATTATTCCTTCCTCCATTACCTCAGTGCTCGTCGTAAGATAATTCTTGTTCTGATTTAAAAGTGACACTATCTTAAGTACTCATGATTTCCAACTATAGGTAGTTCCTCTTTTTTAATAAAAAATAAATATTTAACCAGCTGCTCTACATTGATCTAATTCACTAAAACTAACTAACTAACTGAACACATTAGTTGAAGGTTCAGTGGTAGTCATGAGATATGTCAAATAAAGTAAAACCTTAACGAGATCAGTAACGAAGGAGATTATCGCGTCTCTCCTGGGTTAATGACGTTCTGCTCGTTAGTTAGACGGAGTTTTAAGTTAACGACCACTTTTCAAGTGAGCACTTTAACTTGTAATTGATTACCATAGTGGTCAGTTTTTTTAATTGATCACTGTTGGTAATTTTATTGCTATACCAGAGATGTAGCTCTGGTATACCCATATGGACTGCTGTTCGTAATTGTAATATATATTTATTTTATATATTTATTTTATTCGATCTTCAGTATTTGTGGTTTACCTCGTGTTGGTCCGGGTTCCGTTGTAGAATAGGCCAACTGCCTTCCACCCAGGTAGTTCGTAAGAGGCGAGCACAGGGTCTAATGTCACCAACACCGTGACATTGACTAGGTGGTAGAGTTTTGCAACGATTCGCCCGGATTGGTGCCACCGCCTTACCTATTCCTGCCACAATAGCGTCAGTACTCACCATTATCGTGTTCTGGTTTGGAGGGTAGGGTAGCCGGTAAACTTACTCACGCAAGAGGCTTACCACCCCAGTCTCAGGTAGGCAACGCACCATTTTCACCTTTAGTGTCTATAGGCGACGTGTATGTCTTACCATCAGGAAATCCGTCTGCTTGTTCGCCTTCCATTATCATAAAAAAACAGAAATAAATAATCTGTGTAAATTTCAACTCTTTAGCTATTACGGTTCGTGAGATAGAGCCTGGTCACAAACAGACTGACAGATGGACTGTGAAGTCTTAGTAATAAGTTTCTATTTTTTACCCTTTATTTTTTTCTAAAAACGTACTTTAAAGTCAAAAATATTTATGACCTTCAAGTGGCAATAACGCACAAGTTTTGTCGATAGTTTCATCTAAACTTTGGTAAAAAGAAATAAATATTTCGTGTGGGAATTTCGGTTACGTGATTTGATTAAATATAGTCGAGGGGGAAAAGGTACGTATAAATCAGGTCTAATCGCCTCTTTTTTGCTTTCTACACTTGTTGAATCACCCACGCACTTTAGTCTTGAACAACCCATATTCTTATGCTTTTGGAATTTAAACTCTGACACCTTGTTATAAGGTCGTAATTAAATATTCTAACAGCAAAATTAGTGTTGTCAAAGTTGAAAGAATATAGGGGTGGAGTATTTCAGGGGTTGTCAAACAATTAACTGAATAACAGGTAAACTCATTTCGAATTGAAAGGAGAGGTTAGGTGATTTTGCATTTGTATAGGGCTGTGATTAGGGGCGAGTATAAAGGCATTTCAAAAATTATATTTTTTTATAAAATCGTGATTTATGGTTGGATATTTTAATTTTGACAACCTTTTTGGCCTAGAGAAAAATACTCAAACTACATATATACACATTATTTTGTCGTGGCGTCAATAACAGAGTGACTTAAACGTAAAAACTTTTTACTGGACAAGTTACACAAATTGATCTAACCCAAAGTAAGCAAATTACATGCTTGTGATAACACCAATTGTGTAAGCCAAATCGTTAACTAACACCTATAACACAAGTAACAAGAGTATTTCTATGTATTAGTATCGACTAATACAATGTAGAAATACTTATATAGATTCAAGAATAAATTTAGTAAACACCCAAACCCGGAAATACAAACATCTATGTTCATCACACAAATATCTGTTCCCGTCGGGAATCGAAGCTTGCCAATCGCTAGTCGCTCAACCAAAAAGTCTTTTTTTTTCTCGAGCCTATTTGGCCACAAAATTAACAAAATAAATTTTAGGTAATTTTATGTTTTCAGTACACAAATCCGGGAGTATAATCCGGGACCTCATGTGTATAAAGTCACACACTGACTCCACTGGACTACGGAGGCGATTTACTTATTTCAATAAAATAAAAACTTTCATAAAAATGCCAACATTACCCCTATTTAAAGGCATGCGTAACAAGTGTGGTCTCAAACAATGCTGAGGGGGACCTCGAGCACCCCAACACTAAACTGCAATCCTCACACTTGTCACTACATGGGGTACAATATGTCACATTTTATACGTTAAGCTAAATCTTTTCGTAATCTTTTGTGTAACTTATGGGCGTGGGGCTAAAAACAAAAACGTTACAATAGAATAGAAAATATTTTATTTCACATAGAACATATGTAATTCTATAATTTACCACCGGATCGGATCGCGGCCACTCATAAGAAGATCTCGCGTAAGAAACATACGAATTGCGAGGACATTTAGTAGGGCGAGAAGGTTTGGGAAGTAAGGTAGTCATATGCTTACATAAAGTACCTTCACGAAGCAGAGGTGTGCTAGTATATCCACGACTCGTGAGTCCAATAGATATACTAGAACACCCACGGTTAGTCAAGGTACTAGGGCCCATTATGTAATAGGTGGCAAGCCTGTCGCCACTTCGGGCACATTCCAATCCCTTACTCAGAATAATCTGAAAAACATTTAAGAAAAATTGCCTGACCTGGGAAATGAACCCGTGAACTTACGCGGCTAACCATCTTAACAGGCGACAGCCGTCCAGTTACACCACAGAGATTGTATAAAATAAACAATAAATAAATATGGAAAATTTACCCAAATTTATCTAACCCCAAATTAAGCAAATTACATGCTTGTGTTATGGGTGTTAGACAACTATGTTAACGTATAGGTATCCATAAATTTAATAAACACCCAGACCCGTACATACAGACATATCTATCACACAAAAGTCTGTCCCCATCGGGAATCCAACTCGAGCCTCGCGGTTGGTCGGTGGTGGTAGGCAATCCCAAACCAACGAGATCGTCAAGTCAGGTCAGGTTAGGCGGATATAATTCAAGTAAAATAATAATAAATATATCATTATTATTATATATTTCTAGCCCGCACGGCACATGTGATTATTTAAGCGTCCTAATATTTATTATTCTATTCCGAAAGAAGACAAATCCAAAATCGTTAAAATAATCTTTAAAAAAAGCATTTCGGCGAGTTTGGTCGAATACGAGACGGACAGATAAATGCCATCCATATATAGTTGGTTTACCTAGAACTAAAACCAAAAGGTTCGCCTCTTCTTACATCCTTCGTGCTGTTGAAGATTGAAATTTACTTCTTAA
>DVZL01007092.1:0-10938 GCA_018236625.1 Lasaia peninsularis | reverse complement strand
TCTTACAATACTTTCGATACATTTTGTTTCGTTTAATAATTTTCGTATATAATAAACAAATAAAAAAAAATCTGTGTAATAAAAATATGATATATTTTTGCTAAGGGTTAGTTCACATCCGAATATTACATAATACGTCGGACGATATGGTTGCTGCCAAAATTACAAAGTTTTTTTTTACAAAACTAATTCAATAAATAATTATATACTAATTATACTAAAAGGAGGTCCAAACGCGTGAAACTTTATATACTCAACGTTTCAATCAAAATGTGTTAGTCGTAGTCACGAGCGGATAAACGAATCACGTTTTTAGTAAAATTAGTAAAAAAACACTCGGTTTTACTATAATTAGTATTTTTTTGATGGAGAAATGCAGGATCTTTAGCTTTTGTAAAATAAGATTAACATAATTAATTGTTATTAAAATATTGGAGCATTTAAGTATATTAAATTGACCGAGTGAAATAAGCCGATAAAACTATATAAGTATACAAATTTATATCTAGTAATATATAAAATTAAGGTGTCTGATTTTAATATAAATATAACCGCTTATTATTTGTATACTCATTACATATACCAAAATATTTTACAATTTTTGTCTGTCTGTTTAATCCGGCTTATCTCTTAAATAGTTGGATCGATTTTGACAGTACTTTACAGCATATAACTGATGAAACAAGTAGTAAAATAGTCTACTTTTAAATATGGACAATGTCGCGGGTACAGTTACTTGCTTTATAGAACGTAACTACACGTCACATTGAAAAAAACATTTTTTTTTGTTCACAATATATCTACATGATATATTATCAATAAAAATTTAGTTTCACTTAGTACCAAGTAATTGAAACCAAGTGGACTAATAAATAGCATTTTATGTTAGGAATAAAAATTATAACCATATATTTTGTGCAATTTTAAAGTCGCAATAAAACAAGTCGTTTAAATAAGTCGTTTTTTTTAAATGCAACGTTTCGTTGGTTATATTTCAAACTTCTGCAGGCACACTGAAAAGATACAAAAATAAATTACATAAAACATGCTTTGCATACCTTATTGTTGGTCAGTCTATATTTAATTGATTTATGATTATTGTTGATAATTGGTGTATGTGTTTATTCAGAATGCCTAAGAGTTGGAAATAAAATCAACGGAACGTTGCATTTTTAAGACAATTGACATCTTATATTTTATGGTTTAAGTTTCTAAGATTTTTTTTTTATATTTGTAATATTGATCAAAACTTACAAGTGTATCTTTTTAATTACTGGTCAAAACGTTGCCATTTAGCGACAGGCCAATAACTAGTAACGAAGTATTCTATTGGCCGCTGTGAACATCACTAGCTGTCACATTATAATAGTATTGCATAATATTCAAATTTCGAACAACACAACCGTCGGCTCTCTGTATTTGAGCACTTAAAATTAAGCATTACTTAAAGTCCATTCGTTTAGATAGTGTCGGTATTCATACAGCTCCTTTATCTACATAGTAACGTCCTTCGTCTAAGCGGCAGCATCCTTTGACACGTGTTGAATGGCGCCTAAAGGGGAGACCGTATTTAAGCGAATGGACTTTACAGTATTTTTTGTTACGTCAAGTAGGAACTCCTGCTTTTTTGGTTTTCAAAAAGTTAGTCATGTTTTTTTTAAACTGTATTGGATTGGTCAAACGATAATAGAGCGAATGTCAAAAGGTCATATAACCTGTCATCAAGTTTAACTCATATTCTATACATATCAAGTTTAATCATATTTTATAACTAAATCGACACTAAGATTACCTTAACAGATCTTTTAGGAAGACTTAAATATGATACAAATTGATATTATTATTTTTCTATGAAATATGCTAATTTATGACTTTAATGGGAATTTAAAAAAATCAAACGTCATAACGAGTCTATATATATTTCTAGATTCTGTTCACTAAAATATCTCAGTTGAATAATTGTGAGTTTTTAGTATGTAAGGAACACTTTTATACTCTGACATCAGCATAGACGCGGGAATTTTTATTTTTTATCAACGAGATTTCATTTTTTAATAAAATCATTTATTTCATTTCTTAAGTGTCTGGTCCTTATTCAAAAACCAATAGTAATAAGTCAAATAGTTTTGGGTCTTTAATGGAAGTGTTAAAAATAATAGCAGTATGTTAGGTATATCGAGATGTCTAATATAGTCTACTACTATTTCACTTTAGGAGACTGTCACTTTCACTTTAAGATAATTAACTAATGGATTCATGAAAAATATCAAGCACTTAGTCTCTCATGTTAAATAATAATTATATTAAAAATAATTTTATAATTTATAACTAAGTAAATACTGGTTCTATTTTATATACCTAACACATTATTATTATTCAGGTCCTAAAGTTGTATATGTTTATTAATATTATTCCTACTAATATTATAAATACGAAAGTCTGTCTGTCTGTCTGATTGTTACGCTTTCACGCCTAAACCTTTAAACCGATTTTGATGAAATTTGGTACCGATACGGAATTGAACTTGAAACCGAATATAGACTACTTTTTAATCGACTACACTAAAAAAGGGTATGTTTTGACGCAATAAGCGTAATAATTCGGTAGTCTGCCCTTTAAAAGTTATCTGTGTTATAAAAATAATTCACGCAGGCCAAGCCGCGGATGAAACGCTAGTTTATTATAAAAGAATATCCATGGAAAAATTACACAAATTGGATCTAACCCCTAAAGCAATTTTCATGCTTGTAGGTGTTAGTCTAAATTAAATAGATACAGAATAAATTTAATAAACATCCAGACACGAAAACACATCTTTGTTCTTCACATAAATCTATAAAAAAATTAGGTATAAAATTACTCAATTTTGAAACGATATAAAGAATATTATGTTCTCGATTATTGTTATTATATACTTCGACGTATATTTCATTCTATAATATTTATACTTTCACATTGTACTACGTTATTACATCAATTCTATGATCTATCCCTGTAACAAGATTTTTACTATTAGATGATAATAGACGTCAGACAGTAAAAAAATATTTATAACTGCTGTTTTAATGTATGTATGTAAAATTCTAAAAAACACTATTTTGTTATATGTAGCTACTTTATTAACATACATATGAATTTAGTAAAAAAAACAAAATAAAATAAATATTCAAAGAAGGCTCCCATACAACAAACGTAATTTTTTTTCGTAATGGTAATGGTACGGTATTATTCGTGCGCCAGTCCGACTCGCACTTGCCCGTTTTTATTTATTTATGATATTTTCTATCGATTGAAGAGCTTGCACATTATTTTAAACAAACTTGGCAATACAAATAATATAGACATATTATTGTATACTATTATGTATTAATAATATTTAAACTTCACCATAAACAAAGGTTCCATAATACATAAATATTATTTCCATATAAATTGCGATAAACATAAAAAAATCGTAAATATTATCACTTAAATTATAATACAGAGGAAGAAATAACACACATTTAAATGCGCAAAACTTATTACGCAAAAGACAAAGACGACATTTGAATAGATCTATAATATATTATGATTAGGTAATTATAATATAATTTGAAAATTATATTATAACATTAATGTCGTAAGAATACTTTTAATTGTAAATAATTTTAAAATAGTTATCCATTTTTTTAATAAATATTTTATTGTATAACAATATAAAATTAGTAGTTATCTACATATTTTTTATTTGCTTAAGAAGATTTTTCTTATGTGAATATATTATGGCCGATGTCTTCGCCGCTCTAATATTCTAAGGAGGTTTTACAATGTTATTTTAAGGTGCTTTCACACTGTAGTTATAAATAATGATTTATATATTTTAATCCTATATAATTACAAAAAATGATATTATGTATTTTATATAGTTTCAAGTAAATACGAGTTATATATTATTTATGTATATTTATGTCAATAATATGATATAATGTTTTTAATATATTTAATGATAGAATATTAGATGTCAGGTAGCTTTTGTGTTATTAGTGAACACTTTATGGCCTATTTATAGAGGTCATTCAAAATCAAAATGTCTGCAAGCTGACAGTAAAATGGCAATTCTTTACGGGTTACTTTGGTTACTTTAATTTAGGTTACAGACCTGACCATAAATCAAAATGTATTTGGAGATAACACTCCTAACAAAGACCTGTCTCGAATACTTAGTATTGCCATCTCTTTCTACATTGTCAAATTCGAAACAAACTGGCCTCGTTAGAGTGAGATAACCGCCCAAAAGAGATGGAGATAGAAGTTTAATAATGTGAACAGGTTTTTCTTCAGAGTGTAATCTCCCAATAAATTCTCAGCTTTACGAACTTAAGATCGGGTTCATATTCAAATACTATCGTAACATAGGTGAAATTGTTAAACAAAAGCAATATTAACTTGTACAATTTACATCAGGAAGCTGAATATATCTGGATAACACTCTTAACAACGACCCCTCTTGAATATGTGGTATTGCTTACTCCTGGACAATCTCTCTTTCGGTCAGTTTTGTGGACAGTGAGACAGCCGGCTCTACGAGAATGGGATAGAGTTTAATACTGTTGACAAAACGTTTTTAGGAGTGGAATCTCCAGATATCCGTAGCTTACTGGTTTACACCTTCGCAATTTGAAATTTATAAATTTCAAGCCCTTTTTAGCATCAACAAATAACAATTAAAATATATGATATACATAACAAAAGTTGTATCAGTCACACTATTTATAACTTAAGAACGGCTGAACCGATTTGGTTAAAAATTGATGGGGAGTTAGCTTACAACCAGAAGACGGACGTGGAATACTTTTTGTTTCATTCCCTTGCCTTCCCATGTGTTGTGACTTGTGACATACAACGTCTAAGAGAATAAGTCACTGCTAGTAGTTCTGTTGCCGCAAACCAAACTTATTTTAAGTTATCGCTATCTTCTTTTAAAGTAAGCAAAAGAAAAAGACAAAAGAGTTTAAATCCACTTTAGTTTGTGACATTTCTACAGACGTTTAGTCTATACCTCAGAAAAATGCGATTAAAAACACTACAATTTATTGTACGCTGTTATCTAATTTGACATGACTAAAATGTTCTATCTCTTTCGTTTTTTGTGTTATTGGGAAGAGATAGCATGTACCTAAAATAAGATTAGTTATTGTATAAAGGAATTATCACCATTGTTATGTCTTATACGTGTTCGAAGGAACAGCTAGTAGTTAATAAAATCAGAATTTTTAATTGTTCTGATCTTTCATCTACCCCATTTAAATGCGTTGCAAATATCAGTTATCAGTAATCAAAATCCATTATGGTTACCAGTTGATTTAGACTTCAAACAGAAATATCTTATGCAATGAAAAAACATCTTTATAATAAAAAACTTAGATAACGATGAATTCTTTCGCTCACTAATTTTACTTATTTCAAGTTATCGCTTTCTTACTTTAACGCAAGGGAAAGAAGGAGACGAAACACATTAAGATTTACCAAATTAGTACGTGACATTTCTACAGACGTTTAGTCTTCACCCTGAAATATGTCTATTAAAAGCCGTACAAATTATTATGTCCTGTCTAATTTGACAGCACTAAAATGTTTTGTCTCTTTCTTTTAACTACGTTGAAACGAGATACCAATAACTTAAAATAAGTTCAGTTGGCGTCCAGAAGAATTACTGCTATTGGTTAACTTAAAACCTAAAAGCTGTAATTACGTTGGTATTCTTATAATTACCATCTTAGATCTTTAGGGCCCATCTATAAGATTTATAATGACCATAAATGCGATTTTAAATCGCTTCCTTTTATAAATGAGAGGCCAAGACATGTCCGTAATGTATAGACTATACATAATATATTTCCTATTATATGTTTTTGATATACAATTTATTTATTCTCTATTAAAGTTTGTACTTGCAACACAAGATCCCTGGCGAGCGATAAAACGCTGCTAGCGTCGTGACGTTCGGCCATTTCTGGAAAAATAGGGTAAATTAGAAAATGGGAAAATAACAAATAATTAAATTCAAAAGTGGGAAATCCATTCCAATCAGCATTCTCAAATATAACTTATTACTAAGATATAAATATTTTTTTACCTATAAAAAGTACCTTCACGCCCATTATCCCCGAAAGGGTTATGCAGAGTTGTGCTAGTATATCCACGACTCGTGACTAGAATACTCACGATTACACAAGGCACTAGGGCTTATGATGTGATAGGTGGCCTACCGCCACTTCGGGCACATTCTAATCCCGGGCAATGTAATCTTTACTCAGAATAATCAAAAAAAATTTAAGGAAAGTTGCCCGACCTGGGAATAGAACTCGAGACCTTACGCGGCTAAGGACTTAACAGGCGACAGTCGTACCGTTACACCACAGAGGTAAAACCTTAGTATACTTAAAACACCAAATAATCTATTCATCAAAATCTAAATAAAAAGTCACTTTTGTTTGGATTTAGTTTTTGTTGTAGTTGATTTTTACGAGATTAAGCATCTAAGTCCTCCAGAGATAGGTAACACTTACCGTTAAAAAACTTGATGATATCCGTAAAGTCCATAGCATTGGCCAGGATCACGTCTCTGTAGGTCTCCAATAGCGCAAGAGCTATGAAAAGCACCATATGCTCGGATGCCACGTACCTTGCCGCCCAAATGAGTTCCCACGCAGCGAATACCTATAGCAAAGAAAAAATAACTAGTAGCATCAATCGGTTCGTAGCCTAGAGCAACTACAACTCCTCAGAACAAAATTGCTTAAACTTGAACATCGTCGCAAAGTTGCTAGTCTTTCGGTTTTCTACAGGATGCACTTTTGTAAGTATGCTCATGAACTTCACAATTTAATTCCACCAGCTCCATTTCTCAGCCATAACTCGAGGTGTACTGCGGGGTATTAGCAATATTTGGTTGATATCCCCTCACACGAACAAAAAGATTTGCTTCCGCTTTAATTATTAGAACGGCCAATTGGAACTCTATGTCTGGGAAGGTATTTCCAGAATATTGCAATTTGAGCGGTTTTAGAGAAAAAGTGGATAGGCATCTTTTAGTTTAGCAAGAAACGGTCAAAGGTGGAAGCCTACCTTTGACCCGTTTTTCAGTTTCCATCAGGTGAGTCGCTATGCTAAGCTATCTATACAAATAAATAATATTATAGCGTCTGTATGTTATATTAAAATAACCGCTTTTTACTAAATGCATATATATGTTTACAAGGAACATATACCAAAACAACATTTTCTAGAATTTTTGTCTGCTTGTCTGTCCATTTGTTTGTACCCGCTAGTCTCCGAAGCAGCTGGACCGATTTAGACGGGACTTTTACTGGCAGACAGCTAATGTAATAAGGAACGGCGTATAGCTACTCTTATTTAAGAATTTTATTTTAGAAATGTATAAAATAAATAGATGAAAGAAAAAACCCGAACGAAAAACACAGCTATTATGTTATAAAAAAAGACATGGCATGGATCATATTCTTCGTGTCAACCTTAGTAAAGATAAAATAGATTTCTTGTAAACATCAATCTGTTTACAGTCTAGACCAGTCACGGCAAAGACTTTCTTCGACCAAGCCTCATCCAATTTCTACGTCAGATGATATTTGGGTCGGCTACCTAATCTAAGAGATTTAATAAGGACGCCATTTTTCACATAAAGCAACTGCCATCTGACCTCTCGTACCCAGGAGGGAAACCACTTCTAATCTATTAGGTCAAAATCAAATAAGTAAACAATACAATAGCCAACCGGTTTCCCTTTTTACAGCATCATCAGGACTAAAACAGGTTTATAAAGGTCTAAAGTTTTAGCCCCGATGATGCTGTAAAACGCAAAACCGGTTGGCTATTTAAAAGATTATTAATTATAAGTTAATAATAAAAATACATGTGTTACTCATTTAAAATATGAGTATATGGAAGTTTCACCAAGCGCTGACGATGAATAATATTGGATATAAAATACAAATCCGACTTACCTCAAAATTATTTTTTTCATCGTAAGAGCACTCAGAAAATGTAGATAAGCTAGAAAAACTTATTGCCACATATGTCATATAAGTCCACCAAGGTTTAGGTTCATTTGTATTAGGATAACTCTCAATTTAATTTCAATATTTTTATCCTGATGGTAAGAAATAACCTTGGCCTATAGACACTTTAGTTGTTGAAAGGATTACTATTATCTGGCTAAAATGTTAGGCTACATTTGCCCGTTTACCGGCTATGTCATTATGTCAGCAGGAATAAAAAGGGATCCCTTTCAACCCCGTCGAATTATTGCACAGCACTTTACCAGTGGTTTTGTAGAGAGTGACCGAGTTGAACTATGCTTGCCTATTATTAGCTGTCTTGTAGGAAGGCAGATGGTCTATTCTACACAGAATACACCATCTGCTGGATCAACATAGGGAAATAATAAAAACTTACGTCTTGGTAGAGCAGCTCCCGCTTGAAGTCCAGTAAGAACCACCGGTAGCAGAAGTAAAAGTGGGTATAGTCACCGTGAGCATGCATCAGTTCGTAAAGTTCGCAGTCGAGGATCTGTATCAAAGACCTGTAGCAAGAGAAAACACGTAATAGATACACATACACACATATCGAAACGCCAGGTCGATCAAAAATCCGAAAATCCGTTCAGAAATTAAATCAAAGTTAAATAAATTAAGACCATAAAAAAGCTTTTTAGAAAAAGCGTTTATTATTTTTCGAGTTGCTCTCAACGAACCCGTTCATTTGATACCCATATTGTAGAAGTGCTTTAAAAACAACTATTCCGCATTCTTGGTTGTTCCGCCATATTGGATTTAGAATGATGTCATGTACCTTATCGTACATTGTCATACAAACTAACTGTGCATACAAAATTTCAGCTTAATCGGGTGAAGATATATAACAGAACATACATACTTACATATATAAAATGTAATTTAAAATAAAAGCTTTTAAAATGATTTTTTTAATATTTTGGTTTTAATTAATTAATAAAGTAATCAATAAGGTAATTTTCATAAGTGCGGGCGGTACGAAGTTCGCCGGGACAGCTAAATACAACGTGTTTATTAATGTCATAAAAACAAATATAAATCTGTTTGATGATTGAGATATTTCCGCAAGATAAGTGCAGTACAATTTATGCACATGGCTCAATCAACGGTTTGATTATACAGGGTGATATTGTTACTGAAGAATATTATAACCTATACTGCTCATGCAATGACAAAAAATAGTTTTATTTTAAATTAAAATATTATAAAGCCGAATATTTGGTTGACTAGTAGAAAATCCTGTGGGTTTTTAGTAAAGACTTTGTAGGGTAACAACTCCTACCTTCAAAACTGAAACTCAAACTCTATTGTACATAAATGTTTTAATTATTTCTTACGTATGTTTAAAAATATAAAACTATTTCTTTCACAGCTAAATTATAGCTTTGAACACCTGTGCATATTTTGTTATTATTCAACCAAAAACAACTGTATTAGAATCGGTCGATTCGTTTACGCTAAGATGCCATAGACACGTAGAGACGTCAAAATTATAACACCCCCTTTTTTGACTTTGTAATGAAGTTTTCCCCATGTTGGTCCGGGTTCCGTTGTAGAATAGGCCAACTGCCTTCGACCCAGGCGGCTCGTAAGAGGCGAGCACAGGGTCTACTATCACTAACACCGTGACATTAACTGGGTGTTAGAGTTTTGCAACGACTCGCCCGGATTAACGTAAACTGACCCAGTTAACATCTTTTCGTCCGTAACGAATTTCTAATTTAGCTGTAATTAGAATGCCGTGCATCCTGCTGCAAGCTGAGGAGCTGAATCTGAGCCAGGAAAGGGAGATAATAAGATTAGTGGTTGATTTATTTCTCACATATTGTTCGCACCTAGCTCAAAGGGCTCTTTAAACTAAAATAATTACCAACATACAGTCCACGTATATATTTTATCTTTAAACACCGGAAATCGAACCCGGGACCTCATGCATCAAAATCAGACTCCCTACTAGACCACAGAGGCGACAACTCCAAAACTTCGCAAATACCAATTTAATAAAAATAATTCTAGATTATAAAACTCTTCGTTTCTTAGAGCAACCCGTATGTGAACACTTGGCACGAGATTTGTTACGAACCTTGAACCTTTGTACTCAGCGAGGGAAGTCCCTACGTACCAATGCTAATAGAGACCTATTTAGCATGTCTATTTAAATAACAAATAATGCTATAATAATTTTATCATTAAATGTCTGCTGTCATAATTTTACATAACATTAACAAATGATTATTTGAACACAGTAAAACTGCAGAGAAACCTTCTTCGGTTTCATTAATCATCATCATCATCATCTTGGCGTTAATCCCGACAAGGGTCAGGGTCCGCCTTCCTTGTCAATCTTCTCCACTTTGCCCGGTCTTGGGCATCCTCTGATGTAAGATTATTAACTCAAATATTTTCTTGGGTCATATAAGCTTCCCTATATAAACTTTCGGTCTGTCAATATGTCATTTTTCAATTTCATTAATATGTCATCAAAAATTTTATTAGTATTCTGCATTCAAAGAGTTAAAACGAAACTTTAAAACTAAGACTCTGCTGGTCATATGTCTGTCTGTCTATATGTCACCAGGCTGTATCTCGTAAGTCATGATAGATAGAAAGTTGAAATTTTCACAGATGGCGTATTTATGCTGTCGCTATAACAACAATTACTAAAAACTGAATATACGTATATATAAAGGGTGTTTTGTGGAGTAACGGTATAATGGCTGTCGCCTAATTAAGACCGCTAGCTGCGTAGGGCCCCGGATTCAATTCCCAGGTCGGGCAACTTTATTACATTGTTGGATTGTATTGCGGTAGGGTCGTCACCTATCACATTAAGGGCCCTAGTACCTTGGCTAATCGTGGGTATTCT
>DVZL01007091.1:0-10939 GCA_018236625.1 Lasaia peninsularis | reverse complement strand
GGGCAGCGGCGCACCTACAACATCTATGGTGTCTATAGGCCACGGTTGTCTCTTACCATCAGGAGACCCATGTGCCTATTCACTGTCTTATGCTATAAAAAAAGTATATATATTTAGACAATAAAGGCAAAGCATCGACCCACTATAATGCGCTATTAGAACTAGATGTGACAATAAAAATATTTTACCTGTCTCATCCCCTCTACGCGGAGAAAGGTAGCGATCACGCGATACAGTGTTGCCAGAGTGACCATTAGTACTAATTTCGCTATATAGTTTACGAGAGAATACAGTACGGTTAGAAATGATAGCGTTATTTTATCTGAAGAAATGATAACCGAAATTTTATGCTGTTAATAAAATCACATAATTTTGGGGTAATTTTCTCGATCTGGTATTATTTTCTGTGTATTATTATTACAATATAAAAATGAATTATGAGTCATTATTTTATTGTTATTATAGATTTTTATTCGTCGATATTTCTTTTAGTTGAAATAAAGAATTTATTATAGAATACAGAGCATGAAAGAGTTTTGTATCTGCTCTTATTTTTTTGTTTCCTTTTTTTAATGTATTTTTTTAAATATATTTGCAAATATGGCATACTAAAAATTTTAAATGGATACCCTTCGGACCAAGGAAGGACTGTTTCATCAATTCGTCTGTTTGTTTCTTGTTCGTTTTAATTTTGAAATGGCTTTCAATTATTCTTGATTTCTAAGATAAATCATATCTTAAAGTTATGTATTTTTCATATATTAGTTCGGCGTTTTTCAAAACATCAACAAAAAAATGACCTAGACGACATGATACTGCAGTTAAAGATTTTTGTATTTTTTTTTGCTTTAAATTTTTATAAAATGGCAACTAGTTTACTTAGAGTAAATTTAGAAGAAAGTCATAACCTCACGAGTCCGCTATGAATCTTATCACAGAGCAGTGAATAATTAATTTCTATATTTTAAATTTTAAAAAACTTAACAGCGTAATGCCGAGTGAATTGAGGAGCGTGTTCTTATCTAGTTACATTAAAATAAATAAAGCGATTTATCAAAGAAAACTCGACGTCACCTAAATAAAGCAAGCCACAAAATCACTTTACTTTTTTTATAAATTACATAAATTTTCCATTTGCGCTTTCAGAACGCTGGTTTCCGGCGTGAAATCTGACAGGTGACGGGAGTTGGACTACAATGGGCACACCAACCTTATCGCTTAAAAGAAAATGAGAGCACTTTTTCTATTCTACGAACAAGTGCTCTGAATTTTGTGTTCGTATGAAGTGCATTGTCTCTTTGGTTCAGTGATTATTGAGATGATGGGATATTTCGTAGCTTACATTTCCGTTCAATTTTAGTTGTATGTACCGGTGGTTAATTTCACGTAAGAATATTGTAGTGGTGACTACATAAAACATTAAAGAAAGGTCCATAGGTAGATGTGATCACTTACCATTAGCTTCTTCTATACAAAATATCAACCAATATTAATGTGAAAAGCTTCCAGTCACACTAAGTGTTTATCAGCCAAGTCTATGTAAATAAAAATTGTCTTAATAAGATAAATATTATTTGTGTCAAATACACTAACGACGCTTCTGATTTTGAGTTTAGATTAACTTTACAAAACAGCTATAAAATTTAAGTGAAAAATTAAAAAAAAGTGATAGTTTGAGCACGCCAGCTTAAAGCTTCGTAAGCTCAGCAAAAGCGCGGGACCGTTAACAGTATAAAACACAAAAGTTCATCCAGTGTATTGATTAGTCAGAAAAATTACACTCGTGTTTCTTTTTACGAATATATTATTAATATTAAAATAATAAAATACCCAAGTATAAAAAGGGACCACATCGATACTTTATACAAACGTCGATTCCCTAAGAAACATTCCAGGAAGGTATTCTTTTGTGCTTTTATAATACTTTCCTTGACGTGCTCGTCAAAGGCTAAGATTTATTGTGGAAAATGGCGAAATAGCTTCTGCCGTAAAGTGTCTTCCTCACTCTACTCCTCAACAATAAGAATAGATAGAAAGGTGTTATAATTTGCTATTAAACAATTTTTTAGAAGGTAGAATTTGTTGTTTATTTTTCATAACTTAAATGTTTTAAATATTATACCATATGTATTTTTTTCAAGATGTTTTTGAGGCAGAAAGTTTTTTTCGATTACATAAAGGACATATAAATTTAGAATTTATTGCAGTTTTAATGCTTTAAAATAATAGTACCCGGATGACCGAGCTTAGCTCGGTGTTTTTTTGGTACATCAGGTTTTGTTGGAATTTTTGGAGTTTTTTTTACAAAAATAAGGAATTTTTTCTTAAAAAAAAGTAACAATCGGACTAGAATTTGAACCAGGGTTTCCGAGTTTTCAGGCCCAGATTTACCAACTGAGCTATTCTAATTTCGAAAACGTTAGCGACATTTAGCTTTGTATTATAAAGACATAGGTTTTTATTCAATGAAAACACGATTAATAAACAAAACCTGAAAATAAAACCTAGCTAAATCGATTTATCTCCCCCGAAACCCCCTATTTACAAAATTTGAAGAAAATCGTTCGAGCCGTTTTCAAAAAAAGAATTACTTGTTTAAGGTATTAGACAGATAGATAGATACGAGTAATATTCTGCGCTAGTAATTATGGATGCATTGGGATTTTAAGATTATAATTTCGTGTGTGAACTGGTCATAATTTGGTGTTAAATTCACTATTCATGTTTTGCCATAATATTTTATTAGACCCCGACAGAAAAGAGTATAACGTATATATGAATAAATTTTACGTGTTTGTCTGTGTGATTTTGGCAGCTGCTAAACAAATGGATCGATAGCGATGCGTTTTTTTGTTAGAAAGGTAACATGATCGAGATATTTTTAGGTACAATTTATGGGCATTTATGGGCATAAATTTGAATACCTGGGTATTCAAATTTATTTGCTACAATTGTTACCTTCGGTGCCAAGTTCATCGGTAAATCGGGAAGTAAGTCAATCTCTGGCAACTTTATATTTTTCAGATAAACTGTGAAAATCAAACTCGGGACCTCGTATGTCAAATTTAGACACCAATTGCACTCAACCACATAGGCGATATCTATACAAATTAATAAAATTGGACTGTCTGTATGTAATATTAAAACAACCGTTTTTTCCTAGATGCATGTTTACAAAGTACATATGCCAAAACAGCGTTTTTTAGAATTTTATTTTAGTAATGTATATTATGAAATAATTAAATTAACACGCTGACGAAGTCGCGAGCATGGCTAGTCATAAATAAATAAAAAATAACATAAATAATAATACCAAGTTACAAATCATTTTTATTGCGTATCGATTTCACAAATGTGCGCGTCTTGGGGATCCACTTGTGATATTATTTGTTCAGATCCTTAAGAATAACAAGTGAAAAACGGGGCTTACAGACGCTCTACACCCAAGGAGAAACAGTATATTTCAGTGTCGAATCTTCAACGGTATTTTTTAGTGATTCTTTAACATGCGCACCCTGTAAACTAACACAGGATGTGCAAAATAAAAGTATCGTCCTGTTTAATGTACCAGAAACTTCTAACCAATTGAAATGTCTTTTTATGTTAGTTAAATTTTCACCCTTGACTACCTTTTTATAATAGTATCTTCTAGTTGCCGTCAAAATCGTTCCAGTCATTGCAAATATTAACAAGAATAAACCAACAGACAAGAATTATAAAAAAGTGTATTTTGGTATATATATATACCGTGTATATATATAAATATGTATTAGTAAAAAGAAGTTGTTTTAATTTTGCCAACAGACAATTTTTATTATTTGTATAGATCTTTTAAAAGGACAAATTAAACAAATGGATCTAACCCTAAAATAAGCATATCGTATGATCATGTTTTAATTATTAGTCAACGATATTAAGACACGCAATATAAATACATACCAGAATGAATCTACATAACACCAAGATAGAAATACGGACTTGTTCATCACAAAAATGCTTGCCTCTGTAAGAAATCGAACCCGGACCTTACGAATGGTTGATAGACGTGTAAGCCAACCGACCAGTGCGCATTTAAAACATAAATATTTCTAATATTCCTGAGTGTGTATAGTATTATTAATTAATAGCAGTGCCGCGTTTTTACATATTTATGCATTTTATACATTTCTAAAACAAAATTCTAAAATAAGCCTAACCAAAGCCAGTGAAAATACCGTTAAAATCGGCCCAGATATTTCATAGTTTAGTGGGTACAAACAGCTGATAGACAGATAAAAATTCTAAAAAAGGTTGTTTTGGTATCTGTACCTCATATACATACATAATATGCTTGTAGTAAAAAACGGTTATTTTAATATTACATACAGACACTCCAATTTCATTATAAACCAGCTTTCCGCCCGCGGCTTCTCCCGCGTGAATTATTTTAATAACGCAAACAACTTTCAAAGGGCAGACATTTTTCCGACTAATATTTATTGCGTAAAAACATACCCTCTTTTTAAATGTAGTCGGTTAAAAAGTAGCCTATGTCCTTCTTCAAGGTCAACTCTATCTCTGTACGAAATTTCATCAAAATCGGTTCAGTGGTTTAGCCGTGAAAGCGTAACAAACAGACAGAAGGACAGAGTTACTTTCGCATTTATAATATTAGTACGGATTATGCATTAGGGATGTCAATATCGATAAAAATATGTCCCATCATTACTGACCAATCGACAAGTGTGATTAATTCATGTTCAATAATGAGGTCGAGCTTTTTAGCGCTTGCCGCGAGTCGCCATTGATTTGTGCCCAATTTGTAGCGCTGCGGTCGCCTGAATATTTAATCAAGCTGTCTGCGTAAGCCGATGTTTAATTATTTAAATAATAGGCACAAAATGGTTTACTGTTCCAATTTTGAATCATAATTTACTTTTTTATAATTTTAGCCAAACGAGCTGGCTGATTTCCCACATAAAAATACTTTTATGCACCCAAGTAGCTGCTAGGTTGTTTCCTGGCACTTTGGAAGAAGCACGTCCTTTTTGTACGTCAGTTTATACATCAGAAAAAAAAATAACCAATGTTACTCCAGACTCCAGAATCCTAAACAAACACACATTGCAACGCGCAAAGGGAAAGAAGAATTAATAACAAAAGATTATTTAACAAATTAATATTATAATAAACTAATAAAAATTTTGTGCCACAGTGATAGTTGTCATACTCCTCCGAAACAGCTCAACTGATTTTGATGAAACTTTATACGTAGGTACTCTTAGTATGTAGGTCTGGAATGGGTTATTATTTTATATCCCTAAGTACCTACGCGATACGAAATTCACGGGCACAACTAGTATGGTTATTAGTTTCATAACATTATAGTTCACTATTGGCTTTACTTTGACTATGTATTGAAGTTACTTGGATTACCTTGGTGAAAGACACCATAACTGAGAGTAGAGATCCCATTCCATCTCCTTGTTTAAGTCTACTAGCAAGCAAAACCTGGTTAAATCCAATTGAAGTTGATTAACCGGAATATCAATAAAAATTATACAATTTCCCCTGTGTTGATCTGAGTCCTTTGTGTAGAATGGACCACCTGCCTTTCTACCAGGCAGCTCGTAAGAGGTGAGCATAGGTTGACTAGGTCACTTCCAACATGACCGCTGATGGTAGAGATGGTAACGTACGTACGTACGTACGTGGTGTTGCGGCTCACCCGGAAGGGAATCCATCGCTTTATCTATTCCTGCCGAGATGCGGTACGACGGGTGAGGTAGCCGGTGGACTTGCATACAGTCTAATACCCCGGCCACAGAACAAGCCTCGGTTGTCTCTTACCATCAGGAGACCCGTGTGCTAGTTCGATGTCGTATCTCATAAGAGAGTTGCTAATCTGTGGCTTTTATAGTAGTTCTATTATGTTAAGTATGTTAAGTTTACTGGCTCATCTACCCTCCAAACCCAAATACTGTACCGTCCCATACTAGTGCAATGTTGATAGGATAAATATGATGGTGATGAGAAATCAGACAGTCAACTGCAGAAAAGACCATTGCCAGGGTCCACTCGTTTCAGGTTTTAGCCTTCAAAAAATGTATTTATTATCTACCTAGTTAAAAAAATTACCTTCATGCTTATTACCTTCGAAGGGGTAGGCAGAGATGTGCTAAAACCCAATAGCCAAGGTACCAGGGCCCACGATGTGAAAGGTGGCAAGCCTCAACATTCCAAATCGGGCACATTCCAATCCCAGGCAATGTAATGCTTATTCAGAATAATCTGAAAAACATTTAAGTTGCTCGACCGGGAAAATGAACCGGGGACTCTACGCGGCTAACGGTCTTAGCATATGACAGCCGTATATTTACACCACAGTGGAGATGTTATATACTATATGTTATTTAACTTCGGTGGTCTAGTGTTACAGTGACACGCCCATCCGGTAGTCGAGGTTCAAATCCCGCCATGTACCAATGAGTTTTTCTAACTTAAGAACATTTTTAATGAAATACAGATGAACACAAATCGTCATGCCTATATGGCCGTCGGGGTGGCAGTGACACTTATGCACCCACGATTATCCGACGTCATTAGTTCTTATATATTTATAAGAGCTATCTCTTTACATAATAAAGCTTGTTGCCTATTCGCTATATAACATAAAGAACGCACTCCAACCTTATTACACAGTTCCCATACAAAGATAATTAAAAAACCACTTGAAACTGGTCATTTTAATAAGTTTTCCCACAGACAATCCGATGACACAGACGGAAGTTCCCACCCATCACGCAAGATGGCGCCACGCGGCGGCCACGAGCGCGCGCGTGCACGATCACCCTTTGCGCTTTTACTGTTTTTATTGAAAACGCTCAAAAATAATGAAAACAATACCTTTGTTATTTCACTCTCGAATAAATTAGACTGAATGTGGGGTTAAAATGTAATTGAACTCATTATTAACGCATAGAACGGCGGTCAATAACTAATGAGTTTGGAAATATATAATAAGAGACCGGGATAATTGTAATTATTTATTAAACCTGATACCATGTGTCATTCGAATACAACATAAGACATATAATATTATATGAGTATCAATTATGTATAATCTACAAAAATATTAAGGATCCAGTTTTTAATAAGCACTTATTTAATAGTTTTATGTTTTGTAATAACTGATTCAAAAATAATTCAGTTTTCCAGTTTATTATAAATATTATATGTCAAAAGCCATAGGCCAGGTATGATTATTAAATAAGCCAAACTTAATAAATAAACATTATATATTAATAAAACAATTCCAATTAGATTTCAATTTGAACACAAAATAGCATATTTATAATATAGATTGCAATATCTTCTCTATTTAAAAGTCATGAAAATCTGTAAAGTATTGGTGGTAATTCTGATGAGCTGTGACTAAACTAATTTTAAGTTATGGTTATGTTTTTTCAATGCTATCATATTAGTTAGTTTCTAAAGAGGTTGGCTAATTTGACTCGCCTAAATAGTTATATCTCTATTGTGTTGCTTTAATTGAAAAGACATATGCACTTAAAATAGGTTTAGTCGATGTGTGACAGAAATCGGCACCATTGATTAATTAAAATTAGTTTAATATGACGCAATGTATATACAATAATTTTGTAAAAATTATGAATCTTATTGATTATAATCGTCTATCTGAGTCCTATACATATTATAGAATAAATAAATAACAGTTAGGATAATTCAGAATCTTAGATTAAAACGTTTGTGAGCACGAAAAATTATACTACTTATGTTAATAGCCTCCTAGTACTGGATCCTCTTACATTGGTAGTAATTCTAATGGCGCCAACTTATTTTTTAGTTATCGCCATCTTATTTCAACGTAATTGAAAAAAAGAGTCAGAACATTTTTAGTGATGTCAAATTAGAAAATGTACGTCTTTTCATCGACATATTCCGAGGTACAGACTAAAACAAAAATATCACGGACAAAAATATCTAACATAACTAACCAACATTTGTCTTTGTCTTAATTGCGTTAAAAGAACATAACTATTCTTTAAAATAATTTTAGTTAACGCGCAGCAGAATTACTACCATTAAAATAAAAACTAAAGTAAATTCTCTTATCAATGTCGAGTCGCCTGAGAATATAGACCATGGCACGAAGACAACAAGCTATCTAATACAACACATATGGGCGGACAATATTACGTTAAGGCACCACATTTCTTAAATAATATTTATAGTATTAATATTACATTGATTATTAATATTATTCTTATAAATAAAATAGGTAATACGTGTTTTTATACAATATTTAGTGTAGTAATAGTTTTATAATATTTAGACAATAGTTAAGGTGCGATAACAATTTTAACATAAACCTTAAAAAAACCTTTGCTTTCGCACTTTTATTCCAAAATTGTAGAATTCAATTTTTAATGTATTCCGTGAAATATAGTCTATTTTAATTTTATTATTTAGGAACAAAACTAAGATTAAAAAAATTATTTATTTAAAATTTTATAATCGTTCGATATACAAACGTAATGATTTCCATTCATTATTTTTACTGTTTATTTGAAGTTTACAAAATGTACACACAAGCGTTTTAGACTATTTTTTTCACCAAATACGATATTGATAAATGTTTGAAAATACAATTTTGTTTAACATTTTTAATTATGAAAAATATTGTAATATTCTATCTACATCGTTTTGGCTTTTTGACAATTTATACAAGTATGCTAGTCGCTAACACTTTACTACTGCAACTGCTGTTTAAGTAATATTTTTTCTATATTTCTCACAAAAATTTTGACGTTGCACATTGTATATGAACTAAAACATTGTACAACTCAAATTAGGAACAAAAAACATTGTAATATACGTTAAATAATACCTAACAAAAATTATAAATAAATTAATATATCGGTATGTCTGCTTTGTTTTAACAATAAAACGGTTGAACCAATTTTGATGAAATTTAGCAAAGAATTTAATAAAAACACACATATTCACACCAAGTCCCTTACTTAATATAAGTATAGACAATTAGTAACAATAATAATAATTATTATTATTTACTGAAAGTTGTAGCATCGCTATTATTATTGTATTACATATATGATGATCAGCCTCATAAGTTAATATTAGTTTAGTTTTTTGAGTAGTCAAACATTTTTTTTTACTTCAGACAATAACTATTAATTTAATTGAGGTCAAAAATAACTAAATATTGATATTAATAAGAAACAATTTTAAACAACTTTGATACAATATTTCTATTTAACGACTCATACGAAATTATCAAATTTAATCAAATTTTAGAAGAAACATTACAATTTTTTCCCTTATGAAATCTCAATTTATAATTGTCCTACAAAATAATATATCACCAGTACAACATTGCTATATTTCATATAATTAAATTAAAATTAAATTTTAATACTAATAACAGTATATTTTTAGCAGCCGATTGTAAGTACACCTGATAGGGCAAGATTATGTATTAAAGTTTAAAAATCTGAGCAATTCGTTAAATGTTGCAATTAAATGTTTTCATACACATCTGATACTTTTGTCTCTATTAAGGATTTTATACGATATTAAAATAGGCAAATTTTACAGAACAACCTAAAATCTAACGCTTGGAACTTAATATATGACTCGTAAATAACGCGGGACTAAACAGGACTGAATAAATGTATTTAGACCACAATATTGCGTTTTTTACGCTTAATGCCTCTTTTTAATGCCTATGGGTATTTAACGCAAAACCCACAGGCATTTATATTAAAAGGAAAAAAATACGGGTTTCAAGCTAGCTATTTCCTTAATAAACTATTTTTTGATTATATTCATAAAAAACAAAACAAAAAATCCAATACAAACTAAATAGTTTTAAATTAATTTTACTAAACGTGTTTTCGACGTGTTTTATGTTCCAAATTAAGGTTTAAAAAAAGCAATAGTTCAAAATTAAGCTTTTTATATAAAGTAAGCTGTCTCATCCTGTATATAAATTTCCTATATAGAAAATTACACATTCTTATAGCCATACAAATACCTCGTCGCTTATCGAAACAAGGTTTTAATAGTCTGTAACATTACTCGAGAAACCTTAACATTATTATTAGTAAGCATAATTTATTAATATATTATTATTATTTGGTATATTTCTTACAGTAAGTCAATAAATAAGTAAATCAGTCTATACTAAATATGAGTTCGGTGGTTAGTAATAAGTTGATAGGGATTAGCTGAGTGTTATTATAATAGAGTACCAGAATATGTTCGGACGTAAGAAAAATAATCGGTAAATGAATTAATATCATTTTTTATTAAATAAAAAAAAATCACTTTTCCGTTTCACAAAATTTTTGAGAAAGCAAAAAATATGACCACAGCCTAACTGTGGTTAGGATGTGTCTTCGAAACATTGGTGTTATTATTTTTTGTCTTAAAAATCTGTGAAAAATATACTTTATTAAGTATATTTTTCACAGATTAGTATTAAGTTAAATATAATATTTTTTTTTCAATATATTTAAGAATAAATAATAATAATAAAAATATATATCGTGAACCGTTTTTTGATATTTCACAATGTCACCTGTAAACTATTAAAAAAAAAGATTTTGAATTGAGTTTTTTATGTTCTTATTTTTTTATTGAAAGAATTAAAATAATAAAATTATTTTTTAATTTACTAGAATAAACAAAACACAACACTTTTATTAAGCGTTTACAATTATAATGATTACATTAGATTAAGTCGCCAAGAGAATGCATTTTCATATCCTGAAAGATTTAATGTTTTTGGACGATAAAACTTTGAACTATATATTACCATTGTTTATTTACCCAAGAATTTAATATCACTATAATATTCGTAATAAATGTATAATTTAAAAGTTATGTCGCATGTCAAGTCTGAGTCAAATTTGAC
>DVZL01007090.1:0-10939 GCA_018236625.1 Lasaia peninsularis | reverse complement strand
CCAGACCCGGAAATACAAACATCTATGTTCATCACACAAATGTCTGTCCCCGTCGGGAATCGAACCCGAGCCTCGTGATGAGTCGATGCGGTAAGGCGTGTACGCTAGCCACTCGGCCAACGAGGCGGTCAAATTGCCTTTAGATTTTTTTTATTCGATTATCAAACATATTACATATCGCTGTAGGACTCGCAAAAATGCTTTTCCATAGATAAAATGTTGAAATATCTAAATGTAGATGCAAGCTTGTATGCCAGTGTAAATACTTGAACAAATGTTAAGAATGTATGATAAAGGTTCAGACACACCGCATTTGCGTTCAAAACTATGCGCTTTGCGTTCTTCATCTGCGTTTAAAATCATTCGTCCGAGGTGTTATTAAATATTAAAAATTTATTTACATATATAGGTAACCAGGCGAACTTCGTACCGCCCGCACTTAACGCTATGAAAAATAGATGTTGGCCGATTATCAGACCTACTCAATATGCTAACTAAATTTCATGAAAATCGGTCAAGCCGTTTCGGAAGAGTCAGGGAACGAACATTGTGACACGAGAATTTTATATATAAGATAATCTCTATGAGTCTTCAATATTCTAATAATAAATATAATTATACATTTTAGATTTTATAAAAAAAATATTTTATACAGACTGTACCCTAGTCTTCTTAGTCCGCGTTTAAAATCTATTAAAAAGTCGCGGAGTAACCGCATAGCAACATTTACACGAATTGTAAAGTCGGTTAAAAAATAAAATGGTAATTGGGACATATTGCTTACCACTGTCGTGTTCTGGGTTGGAGGGTAAGGTGTAAGGGGTAACTTACTTTCGCAAGAGGCTTTCTAACCCAGCCCTAGCACTAGCACCATTACCTTCTTTGGTGTCTATAGGCGACGTATATATTTGACCATCAGGAAATTCGTTTTCTAGTTTGCCCTCCAATACCATAAAAAATACGTAAATGAGGGTATATGATGGAGGATAACTTATATAATTTTTCTAGCTGCTTTAGCACAAAAAAATTTAGAACGCAGAATTCTGCCTTAAGTCAAGGTTTGCTCTCAGTGGAGATATCCTTAAGATGGGGGATATCAAGCCCCAGTCAATTGAACTCTGATAAAACAGTCCAGTTTCGTTCAAAAAGTCCATAAGATAACGCGATACACATTTCAAATATTTATTTGAAATGTGTATGTGTGTTTAATTTTAAAATCACAAAAAACTTTTAAGAAAAAGTTTTTATTATTTTTCGAGTTGCTCTCAACGAGCCCTTTCATTTGATACCCATATTGTAGAAGTCCTTTAAAAACAACTATTCCACCATCTTGGTTGGTCCGCCATATTGGATTTAAAATGATGCCTTGTACCTTATCGTGCATTGTCATACAAACTAAACGTGTATACAAAAATTCAGCTTAATCGGGTGAAGATACTTCAAAGTTGAATTCTAATATTCCACCCGAACATACATACAATGCAAGTTAAATAAAATATCCGGTAGCAGAACGCATGTGTGTCTTGGCCCTTAAGGGAGGTTCGAATGAGGCTGCAGTCTGAAGTTGGAATAAGTTGCGTATCTCGTCAGTTTATGTAATTGCAAGTATTTCTAACACATTTTTAATATATCACATTCAAAACAGACATAGACTAATGAGAAAGATCTCTTATCTTTGCTGATATTTTAAATAAGTATATAATATATGTGACTATGAATATCCTTCATTTTTTTATGGTTCGGTAATCAAAGGGTTAAATTTGTTCGTGACATGACATAGACTAATGAGAAAGATCTCTTATCTTTGCTAATATTTTAAACAAGTATATGTGACTACTAGCTTTCCGCCCGCGGCTTCGCACGTGTTAATAGGTATCACAGATAACTTTCAAAGTTTCCATTTTACTTATTGCTTAAAAACATACCCTCTTTTATGTAATCGGGTAAAAAGTAGCCTATGTCCTTTCCCAAGTTTAGTTCTATCTTTATACCAAATTTCATCAAAATCGGTTCAATGGTTAAAACGTGAAAGTTTAACAGACAGACAGACAGACCGAGTTACTTTACTACCAGTAAACTTATTGATAGTGACTCAATAAACCTACGCTCGTTTCTAACTAAGTTTCTAATAGGTAGGCAGATGATTTATTTTCTACACAAGGTGACTCTCACGTAAGATAATAACACATGTTAAAATAAAATATCAAAAAGAATGAAAACTGACAAATGCTTAAGTTATTCCGTTTGTATACATAAGTAATAATTATACAACATTGCAATATCACTATGGACACCTTCCTTAACCTCTAAGACACGGTAAGTTACCAAGCTATTACAGCGTAGGGCTTATGCCTGTGGGCACGCTCCATTTCAATTTTCTCCAGTTCTATCAGTTGAAGATAATTTTTTCCAGTTTACTGCGTTTATATCGTTTTTTTATTAAAATTGATACAGAAGAATCATTTCTCATGAAAAAATGCATTTAAACAAATCTAGCAGTAGATGGCGCTAATCATCCACTGTAATATTTCTCTGCGGTATATTACAATTGTCCGACCAAAGCTTGGTCAGTAGTAACTAAGTATTTTCTTGAAATAAATGCCGACTAAATGCGAGTTAAACTCGTTCTTGAAGGAAAGGAAGAACCCTGTATATTCTATAAAAACGACAAATAATGCGATTACAGTAACTTTCAGTGTTATCGTGTTTTACTTCCCTTGAGTTGTTAATTTTATCTCTCTCTAAATACTCTGAAAATATATCAATCAAAGACTCATTTTCTTTACAAATTTGTATGGATATAAATACATACGATCTAAATATGGGTAGCGACATCTATTGGTTGAATGGGAGCCCCTTGAAATATTACTTTTTTTATATTTTAAAATTTGTTACAGCGGCAACAGAAATATATCAACTTGTGTATCACGGTTTATGAGATGCAGCCTGGTAATATACAGATGGTCAGCAGTGTTTTAGTAATAGAATTTCCTATTTAACCGCCTTCCTTCCTATTATATAACCGAAAAAAGGCTCTATGAAAGTTCAAGATACAATGTAGGCCAAATGGAACTTACAAAATGCCAAGCGTGGCTTAATTACCACTTAGAAATACGTATGCGTATTACTGGGTCTCCACAAGCTGTAATCATAAACACTAGTCACGATGATCTTTTGTTATTTTCCGAATAAAATCATGCGAAACTCATTGGTGTTACATAAAGTGAAGAATGTTATAAAAATTCCATAAGTGCTTCGCGGGAATTCTTAGAAAGTTTAACTTTAACTTTGCATAGTCAAGATCAGTCTAAAGTCATGTACTGGCTGGGTTTGATATAATGAAGTACCGTTTAGCGCCATCTAGCGTTAGATTTAATTGAATGCACTTTTAATAATGATATAGGTTCATTTATTTCTCGCGTAATCTATCATCCATCGGATGCCATATTATCCATATTCATCTGCGATACGAAAGAACTAATGGTCTTCTAGACCCGTCCTCATAGCTTCTTCAGTATTTTGGGGTTTTGGCAACACAGCCTTACTTATCCAGCCAGCATCAACAGTACCGCTTGTTTATAAAAAAAGAAATGTTTTAATTATATAATATGTGATTGCTCTAACCTGAAGTTTAGAGGTCGGGTCAGCCACTGCTATTATGTGGCGCGATTGGTATCTACAATGATATATGAATATATTATTATAATTATTTCATACCAGCGCCATTGTTGTTCAATTCTACGTTCATGACATTAATAATCAAAAACTTTTTTTAACTTGTAATGTATGTAAGCATGTATATTCGGGTGGAATCTTAGAACTCAATTTTGAAGTAGATATCTTCAACCAATTGAGCTGTAATTTTGTATACATGTTTAGTTTGGATGACGACGCACGATGAGGTACGTGACGTCTTTATAATCGTTTTAGGATCCTTACGCAAAGGGTTAAAGGGGAAGGAAGTATTGTCACGCTCATACCAACAAAAAGATAAGCGGAGCTTCATATAAACTCACGATTAATAATGTTTTTGTAGTTGATAGACAAGGTACTTTTAGTTAACAGCTATAAGATCTTTAAATAAGCTTATGAGATAAGACAGGACTCTTTGATGGTAAGTGACAACATCATAGTTGTTTCACTCCTTGTTAAGGAGTTTGACCTATTAATGTACATGTCTACTTTAGATTTAAATTTAAGCGACTAAATACGCGTAAACATACAATTAATATCTATTTTTAAATTTAAATTTCGTTGTATGTATTATTAATTTTTAATTGCTATTATTAAGTAATTAAATTTAATAAGTTCCGCTTCAGGATACGTTATATCAAATATATTCATGTATTTAGTTAGTTAAATTAAAAATGTACTTATTTACTTATAAATAAATATCCCTGGACGAATTATAAAATTGATCTAACCTCAAAGAAATCAAATTATATACTTGGGTTATGGGTGTTACTCAACTATACAAACACACAGAAATATTTACATAGACATCAAAATAAACTAAATTAGCACTTAGACCTAGAATTACAGACATCTATATTGATTACACAATCCCTGCCCCGTCGGGAATAGAACCCAAGCCTTGCATTTTTCGATGGCTTTAGGCGTGTATTCGCGTAAATTACACGTGGAAATCAGATTTAATATAGAACTACGTATCAAGTAAATACGTTTTCCACCATTTCAGGCAATACAAGTCCACTGCTGGACATAGCCTTCATGCTATTCCATTTCGACCAGTCTAAAGGTGGTACCTCACTGACACGTTCCTGCTACGCCTCGCCTAAAAAATATCATTCAAATATGGGTCTTAAGGCATGACCTTGCGATAGACGCCAATCAGGCGGCTAAATTAAGTTGTTATTATAAACTATATCGCAAGGTCATGCCTTAAATCCCATATTTGAATGATATTTTTTTAGTCGAGGCGTAGCAGGAACGTGTAAGTGAGTTACGACCACCGACGGCCCGCTACTTATAATGTCATCTTATAGAACGCCTGCCAGTCGATAACTTTTCTGCGACAACGGCTATCTGTTCTACGAGCTATGCTGTAACTAAATACTTTTAAACCAGGCATTATAACCACGGCTGATATTTAAAACATGTTCTATGTAAATTTGCTTTCTTTTATTATTATGTGAATAAAATTAAAATAGTTTTATGCATATTATATGTCAACAAGATAAGTATCTTATGTATTGTTTAAACATTTACATTTCCAAGGCCCATAAATATTGTTATATCATTTTTACCGTAATTTCATTAGTGATATAAACTTAATCGTCTTTGAATTTTAATTCAATATATCTTATATAATATTAAATAAACACAAGAATACCTAATTAGTATACGTTTCCTTAATGTACTACTGGAAATGTGAAATTAAAATAACGTAGATTTTATTTCTTATAATGTTTTAGACCGATTTTGATGTAACCTGTTGAAAAGTAAACTCTCCATCAAAATTAATCCATTTTTGTAATTAAAAAAAAACATTTATTTTTATTGAGATGTAGGTATTTAAATAAATAAAAATTAATCTCTAAGCGATGCCAAGCGCAAAAATCGAGATCGTCAGAACTGATTTGGGTGATAACTTTCTTATTGTATTTAACGAAGTTCGCTAATCGGTTATTTGTATTCTACATTTTTTTATTTTTCCATGATAAAAAAATGCATATTTTTTTTAAATAAATGTCTTTTAGTACAAGTTTTTTTTAAAGAAAAGTTGCCAAACAGACGGTTTTTCTGAAAAAAAAAAAATACATCAGCTTAATATCATATCCCCACGAAATTCCTTATTTGGTACATCAGCTGTCTGCCAGTGAAAGGGCCATCAAAATTGGTCCAGCCGATTTAAAGATTAGCGGGTACAAACATACAGACAGACCGACAAAAATTCTAAAAAATACTATTTGGTATTTGTACATTGTAAACATACCTACATATGCATTTAGTAAAAACGGCTATTTTAATATTACATACACTCCAAATTTATTTATAGAAGTAATATTTGAACATTACACTCTTACTGAAGAGAATGATGAATGTGTTTACACTCTGCCTACTTCGCAAGAGACCTGGCATGAAGATATTTATGGCTCCTACAACCGATTTATCCTAAATATTTAGTATTAATGACTCTTTCTAAATTGGACAACGCCAAAACAAAACCGCTCTTTTTTATGATATTGGAAGGCAAACAAGCAGACGGATTTCCTGATGGTAAGAAATACACGTCTCCCAAATAGACACCAAAGGTGGAAATGGTGCGTTGCCAACTTGAGGCTGGGATGGCAAGCCTCTTGCGGGGGTACATTTATTGGCTACCCTACCCTCTAAACCAGAACACGACAATGGTGAGCACTGCCGCTATTGTAGCAGGAATAGGTAAGGCAGTGGTACCAATCCGGGCGAGTCGTTGCAAGAATCTTCCACCTAGTCAATGTCACGGTGTTGTTGACAATAGACGCTGTGCTCGCCTCTTACGAGCTGCCTGGGTGAAAGGCAGTTGGCCTATTCTACAATGGAACCCGGACCAACACGGTGGGAGTGAGATAGGCGGCCCTATGAAACCATTCAATATTGCGGACAAATATTATACTCACAATAAATAGATCCGAAGACCACCGTTAGCGTCACATATTGATCACTGTAAACAGGGATGTATTTGGGAACATAAAAAAAGGAAATGCATATTAAAAACTTTCACAAGTTAATCCATCAATAAATTATTTTTAATCATGATTGGTCAATCTGTTATGCGAGTTTATTAATTAATGTCCCTCTTCCTGATCAAGTCTCAACATCTTTACATAACTTTATATTAAGACGTTATCTATATACAGTGTTGATATACAATTGTAAGAAGTTATTCAAAATTACTAAATTAATGGATGTGAACGTAAACTGGCATTAAAATAAAATATAAAAAGTTAAAGTTATTTAATACTATCGTCCTTGATCCCGGTAATGTGGAACGTTACCATCTTATTGCAGCGTGAGGTGGTGTAGAAGTGGAAAAAATATACGATGACTCTAAGTTCATTAATAAAGTCGTTAGGACTTTAAATTTACTCACAAAGAGTACAAAGATAAGATTTTCTAAATATTTAAAAAAGTCTTGGAGTTATGAAGATTTTTTTTAATATTTCACAAATACAAAATAACCCATGCATAAAAAAAATTTCACGATATATGTTCAAAATAAACTTTATTAGTATTCCAAATACTTATTTTGATCAAATCGAGTTAAATCTTTATAATGTTGGCATGCCTAAGGCAGGATCATTTTATTCTGATATACCAGGTTACCGCAGAAGAAAATCACTTTAATCGGCAAGAGAAGCTACATACAACAGCCATTTATATATTACGTAATAAGTAATTTCCTATATTGATTTTTGCACTCTTACAATAATCTTTTTCGCAATAAAATAAATGGGCAGCAGAAAGTGATATAGACGTTACCTACAGGTTCGAACGACATGGCACTTTAGTAGATACTATAAGAGTTGTTGCAGTACTCTCTCAACAAAATGATTGCACTAATTTAATATTCTACAGAAATAATCAACATTAAAGTACACGGTACATGTACCAAAGTAACATTTTTTACCATTTTTGTCTGCCGGTCTGTCTGTGTGTTTGTTTGGGATAATTTTTGGAACGACTGAAACGCTAAACTAATAAGGAGTAACTTAGACCACTTCTATTTAACGACGAAGTCGCAATCACAGCTAGTAGTAAGTGCGTAGTTAGAGAATATTAAAAAAGTTGTACAAATGTGGAATAGTGATAATAATTAATGACCAAATCCTACCCTGGACGGGATTGGTCTAAATCCTAACGTACATAAATATAACATTAAAATGTTAGCATCCATTATTCTATTTAAAAATATACTTAGAATTAATGTTATTTATTGAACGCAATGAACGAGGAACATAATTATATTTGCATTTGTACGGTCGTTGTACACACATTAGTATTACGCAAGAGCACTTCGCATGGATGGCACTCGAAATGCAATTTTGCTGGGTCCTATTGAGGCGTGATGCACAAGATCTTCCTAACATTACAAAAGCGTTCTGAGAAAACAAAACTTGCAATGGATAACAGTCTTACGAGATACATTCGAGTTATTGATGCTATTGGAATTTTATGGTAGGGGAGCCCAGTAAGCTAAATACATAGTCTTTCGAGTGTCATGGGCGATCATTGGGTCTTGTCTATGACAATAAAAAAACATGGTCATGTGACATTTTTATTTGTAACGGTGGGTAGAGCCTCTTAAAACTAAAAACAAAATTACAGATGCTTAATTATAATACGTGAACGCATCAGATATTGATAGTATACGTGCCTAAAGACCCACTCTATCTATCAGTCAGTTTGCTTGTTTTACGAAAGTTTTTGATCCTCTCACTCCTTGATGTCGCGGTAAATTATTGGCATTATTGGCATGTAATGTACCCATTATCACATCTGTCGTAGAACGGATGGTCGGTTGAGTAGACTGGTTCTCGAATGGAGACCGTATCTTTGTAAGCGTAGCGTTGGATGCCCTCCAGCCAGGTGGACCGACGACCTAAAAAGTATTTTGTAGTGACCGGATGGTGAAAGCGGGTCTTTTGGCGCTTTTTCGGGGGTAGGCCTTCGTCCAGCAGTGGGCTAAAATAGGCTGGTAGTAATGAGGAACCCATTGTATTTTAATGTTTCCCAGTATATTTTTCAGGCCAAAAAAAATGTACACAGAGTACCCTACACTTGCCGCTCTATATAGAGAATTTTATACGCAAAGGAGGTGTTTTACATTGCTACAAGTTACCTACCATATCACAATCCCACGCCCGAGTTACTTACCAAAATCTCCTCTTTGGCTCCAAAATTATTTAACCTAAAAGTAAACAAACTATATTATGCTTAAGTACCTAAATGGGTGTTAAACAACGATACTAATACTATTCATAAATAAATACAAGAACAAATTACAAAAAACTCAGACCATCAGGTCTGCGCTTTTCGCCTATTTTATGCACAAAGTCCCGGATTCGATTCTTTAGTTTATCTCAAAAAATTAAATTAACCTAGGATTGGTTTTTGTCCAAAATGATGACATACCACTTGTCACATCTAATGTAGTCGGCTTATCATAGGTGCATACTGCATATGTGGGATACATATTCCTCTTTCAGTTTTCTTTTATTAAAGTATTTCTATGTATTAATCGTTGACTAACACTCATAACATATAATTTGATTACATCAGTTTTAGTGATTTAATCATGGGGTCTAATATCGTCGGCCAATCGTGGGTACATAGTTACCTCTGCCTACCCTTTCGAGGATATAGGCGTTACTTTTTTAACAATTTGCATAGAAAATTTGTCCAGAAATATTTATTTTATTTTTTAATTTAATACAGTAAAAAAGAGAGAATGAAAGTAGAAAACATCAAGAGATACATCGATTGCTAAACTAAGGAATGTAATGAAAACTTTTATACAACTTATTCAATCGTATTAGAAATAATTTATTTACATCTCTCATGTTCGGTAAGTAGGTTTTTATTACCCCCAAATGGGGCTTGTAAGTGACCGATTACCGCTCTAGAGTAATAATGTAGCTAGAAAAGCTCTAGGACGGTAAGTAACTTAAAAAAAAAACAAATTATTCTTTTAAAAGTTCGCTTACATCTACTGGCGATGTGCCAGAAAGAACCAAAACAAAGAGGTTGCATCGCTATTCAGCCTCATCTTCGTATGAGTACAATTATAGTCATAATTTTTTTAAATATCGAACGGCGTAGCTCATTTTCGTTCTTAAAAAAATTAGAGAGTTCTTTACATACTCTGTTCTTCTTAATGAAAAAAGGCGGGAATAGAAAACTTTAAATGTTGTTTGTTTTTAGAATTTTTTTATAATTACGTTCTAATCAGGAAAAAACATGAATTCTTCAATTGATAAAGATATAAACTGCACTGAACAATGAAAATGGAAGCTGAAACAGCAATTAAAAACATTTTGCCTGAAACTCCGAGACCATTCTTTACATACTATTTCATGTAATGCCGATTTTTTTTACTTACCTTACAATCGAGATGTAAAGCAGAGTAGTTAGCTCGGGTGTAAGCATCAATTGCACCCTCAAACTATAGGCGCACGAGCGCACGGGTTGCAATTGATGCCTTACAGCCGCTGCCGCCCTTGGCCACTAATCTACTATTATTTACGAAATATCTGTGTCAGAGTTGTTACAAAATACTTAATTGTGTGCAAATATTTAATATATACATATAATAAATTTGTAACTGATCGCTGTCTGGACATGAAACATTTATTAAAAAAAAACAATCGGCGGTCTTTATATACACAAAAAAAACCAAAACAATGTTTTTTACTTTGTCTGTATGTTTGTATGTTTGTTGATGGCCTTCACTTAACATATTAGGCCTCTTTTACTAGGTCTGGGTAAAGTTAAAAGTAACAGTAACTCATGAGTAAATGTAAAAAGCAATTTCACGAAACCCGAGTTACGTAAAATGGAACTGACTTGGTAGTTTTATCTGTCAATATAATCTGTCAATGAGTAGTTAATTGATACTTTACTCAGACTAGGTGAAAGAGGCCCTTAGTGTTTATATCATTTAATCGGTTAACAAATAAAGAAGTTATATCAATTTATGTCAACCACGTAATATGTACCAATTCAAAAAGAGCTCTGGTTTCATATAGAACTGATATTAAATGGGGTTCACTTTATGCTTAAATCGCATCAGATGCACGCGACGCGGCCCTGAGATAAGTAATTAAATAAATAAATAAATAAATATTACTGGTCAAATTACACAAATTGACCTAACCCCAAAGTAAGCAAATTATATGCTTGTATTATGGGTGTTAGACAACGATACTAATACATA
>DVZL01007089.1:0-10940 GCA_018236625.1 Lasaia peninsularis | reverse complement strand
TCATTTGCTGTGACCTTACTGCTCAGAGTGAATTAAAAGCTTAAATTATAAAGAAGCAACGAGAGACACAAGACTTATCGAGGCCAATAATTACTTTTTAATAAAGTTTAATACCTACTTTGTACCACCATCCTCTTGTGTATGTGCGCGTGTGAAGGGATGTTTTCGATATCGATAAATTAATCTATCACTTTTAAGTTTATATCGATTTTTGTACTTAACGTAGACATAATACGATATATAAACGATGAAGTTCTACCAAGTGACAAAGATAAATAGTTCAATTTTTAGTATTACTTACTTAAATTTGCTACTTCATCTGACACTAAAATGTATGTTTTTATGTATGTTATATACATAAAAACCTTCCTCTTGAATCCTTCTGTCTATTATGAAACCGCATTAAAATCCGTTGCTGAGTTTTAAAGATTTAAGCGTACATAGGGACAGACAAAAAGTGACTTTGTTTTATAATATTTTGTAATGATAAAAATAAGTAATAAGACCAAAGGGCTACTAGTAACCCTTTTGTCACTAAGTAACCAAAGTTGGGGAAGTAAGAAGGTTATTTAAATATTTTAAAATGGCAAATACTTGCACATTCACTTTTCACATATTACTTATAATTGAAATATTATTATCTAAATAGGTAGACTATTTGGTTTTTGGAGATTTGGACTACATGATAGTTATTATCTACTACATTAAGTTTTATTTATATATTTCCAAAATAAAAGTAGCCTAAACTAATCTTCATTACATAGGCTGTCTGCCAGTGAAAGTCCCGCCAAAATAAGTCAAGCCATTTCAGAGATTAGCAGGTACAAAAGACAGACGGATAAAAATTATGAAATATTAAATGCATGCATGCAAAAAGCAGCTGGACTAATTTTGCGGGACTTTTATTGGTAGATAGCTGATGTAATAAGGTGCGCAGTTTTGGCTACTTTCACTTTAGAGTTTTTCTAGAAATGAATAAAGTAAAAATAATTAAATAAAAACGTGGACGAGGTTGCGGGCACAGGAAGTATATATATATATATATATATATACTTCCTGTTATATATAGAACTATATATATAGTTTTCAGAACCTACTTAGTTATAGATCCCGTAGGACGCATTTATATGATATGAATTTCGGTGCGCAGCCGCGCGCGGTGAATTACTTACAAAGAATTTCAAGTCTGTGTTCTAGTTAATAAAACATAAATTTTCTATGGCTAAACAGCTAGCGCGCTAAAATTTACGTACCTACTACTAAACTATCAAAAATTTTATTTGCCTACCATGTCAGTAAAAAAACTATCTAAAAGAGCAATAATTTTAAACGTTATTGAATTAAATAAATATATTAAAAATTATTTGTAACTAGTAAGATAATTTTATCGATATAATCGATATTACAAACGTCGCATCTCTAAGCTTGAGATCACTTTCGTAACGGCTTTGTAAGAGAATTATAATTAAGAAAAATATTAATGTGCAGCGGTGACCTCATTATAGGTATTAAAATTATGAGCTTTTTTAATTTTTGATAATAAGTATGTTTAAGACATCGTATAAAATTAACATTAATAATAAATTTATGGTTTTTGTTTACTGTTAGGATTTATAGATTAACTTTAGTTTTCGAATTACTTACCAATTTTTATTTAAGTGCTATTATTTCTTAATGCATACATATCTTTGTGCCAAGTCACTTGCGGAGTAGACAAAGAGTACTTATCCGGTATATATTATGTTTTGTCAAACTTTCATGCTTCATTCCTTCCACATGACCAATCTATTGGAGCATGCCTTTCTATTTCATTTTTACACTGACACTTTTTTTAATACCACTATTTGTCTAATCTCCCTATTACGAATACACACTATTATTATTATTTGTAATAGAGCAGTGTTTAAAATTCAGTTTTTTGGATTCTACCATTATCTATAATGCAAATAAATAAAATTCGAGTGTTTGTAATTTTATATGTAATATTAAAATAACCGATTTTTACTAAGTGCATATGTATGTTTACAAAATAACATAATATATAAAACAGTATTTTTTAGAATTTTTGTCTATTTGTTTGTAGTCGCTAATCTCTAAAACGGCTGGATCGATTTTGACGAGACTTTTACTGGCAGACAGGTAATTTAATGAGGGACGGTTTAGGCTACTTTTGCTTTAGGATTTTATTTTAGAAATGTATCAAATAAAATAAGAACGCGGACGGAGTCGCGGGCAAAGCTAGTATAGAATAAAAGTAGTACATTTTTTGAGTGTTCCTACGGTGAAGGAAAACATCGTGAGGAAATCTGGAATTTGTGCTCCATATGGCGGCGGCTTAGTCACCTATCATATAATGGTACCTAATATTATCGGCTAACCATGGGTGCATATGTATATCTGCCTAACCTTTCGGACATATGGACGTTGTTATAAATTATTCCAGCACACTATAATGTCCTTATAATGACAAGATAATTATTGATCTCTATACAATCATACCCATTTTTACCGTCACGATACAATGATAAAATTAGTCTGACCCTGTTATGTAAATGATAGGAACATTAACATTGTATTACAGATTAAGATTTTAATCTTATGTTTAACTTGCTTTTGCCCGCGACTTCGCGTAGAAATTGACGACATTGCCATAATTTCGAAAGGCCAGTCTCTGGTAAGTTATTAAATTAGATTACTATTAAGTATTTTTTTATATATGCTATGATAGTCGCCTCAATGGTGTAACGGTGCGGCTGTCGCCTGTTAAGACCGCTAGCCGCGTAGGTCGAGGATTCAATTCCCAGGCCAGGTAACTTTTTTTAAATGTTTTTTAGATTATTCTGAGTAAACATTACATTGCTCGGGATCGCAATGCGCCCGAAGTGGCGATAGGCTTGCCACCTATCACATCATGGGTCCAAGTACCTTGGCAGATGTATTATACATCTACTGGACTCACGAGTCGTGTCACAAGCACACCTCTGGAATAATAAGCGTGAAGGTATTTTTTTACTTTTCTACATTTAAATTTTGAAATCCTGTTACAGTGAGAAAGAGTTTTTTCTTTGATGATGGTGACAGAAATATACATTTGGAAGAAAGAGAAAATAAAAAACCGGTCAAGTGCACTAACACGAAGAACGGCAACAGAAATACATAATCTATGAAATTTTCAACTATCTAAATATCACAGTTTCTGAGATACAGCGTCGTGACAGACAGATAGCGGAGTCTTTGTAACAGGGTTCCGTATTTATCATTTGGATACGGAACCCTAAAAACCGGTTGTAAAGTTTTGTAGAGTCAATTGCTGTTTGGTTTTTGCTCTTGGTACTCGGACTTAAAAAAGGAGTAAAAAAAATACAAACAATCTGAACTCCAAACTCAAACTTTAGAGTTACGGAAGCTTTTTGCAAACTTTCATGCCCCGATTTATACAAAAGGTTCTAAAAATCCGTATCTGACTCCTACGTCTATATCTACATTTTAAATCACTCCGTAATATAAAACAAAGTCGCTTTCTTAATTCTTTGTCCCTGTATCCCTATGTACATGCTTAAATCTTTAAAACTAAGCAACGGATTTTGATGCGGTTTTTTTAAATAGATAGAGTGATAAGAGGAAGGTTTTAGTGTAATACCCGTGCGAAGCCGAGGCGGGTCGCTAGTTTAAGATAAATCAGTCAAATACTTTCGACTCGGCGTTTAAAGATGAGTCACAGTCACATTTCTTTTATAATTTAGATTTACATATTCAACCTATAATATCCTGTCTAGATTAGGTAGAGTCTAGACTGGGTCATAATTAAGAATAATGTATTTAATACAAGTCTCACCCGTCAGGATTAATATAAACGTCATAATAATTTATATGAAATCGTTAATAATTATGACGCGATGTAAATTTATAATTACGATTAATATCGATTATAGTATATCGAATCGGAAATTACAACACTTGTGCTAAATAATAATCTACTAACAGTAATAATAATGATCGATTTGGGTACATTAGAATTGTACATCTTGAAAATCGTAATTTAAAAAACTAATAAACAATTAAGTTTGAAAAAAAAGTTGTTTTAATTCAAATTATTATTTTGGATTGGATTGGATTGATAAAATTCGTGCCCAATATGGCGAAGGACTTACCACTTATCATTGTCATGGGGACCCAATATCGTATGTGAATTTTCAATCTGCCTACCCCTTCAGGGATATTGCCGTGACGACATTTATTTATTTTAGGAATAAAATAAGTTTTAGGAAATTACTGAATAAATTTTCGATGATATGTTATTATTATGCGAATTTTGATGACTTCAGGTATTCGGGAAGGCCTCGGTTGACATTCCACGACAAAACATCTCGCGTATCATCCCAGGGTAGTGTCAATTTTATTTGTTTGTATATTATATATTACATAGCTTATGTTGTGAAAAAAAAATACAGTACTCATAGTAATAAGCATAATAACATAAAAATAAAAGCTATTCATGTCGTAGATGCCGGTTTGTTAGAACGTGTTATCTTAAAAATCGTTGATTTAAAAAACTAATAAACATTTAAGAAACATGACATGACCATTTTGTTTTATTTAATGTTTAATTATAATTAACGTGTCTTCTCGTGTGTTTCACACGTACCTATGGTTAGGTGTAATTTGGACACAAAAAAATTGAAAAACACGGGCGTTTATTGTGTGACTGATCGCAGTAAACGATAATTGATATAATTTTTGTGTTGACAAGAAACAGGTTTTAAGAGTAAATTAATACTATTATTTACTTCTAATTTCATGCCACTTTGCATGCCCGATGGAGGCTTTTGTAGGGATGAAATTGTTTGATTGATTAGAGCTAAATAAGATTTCATCACGAAGGAAATACAAAAGAACAAACTTTCACATCAATATAAGATGTCGGTATAGGTTACTTACATTTACTATTTTGAAATCCAGGTCTTTATTTTAGGGTTAATTCATTTTTATAATGTTATTTAATACATTATTATTTTTTCAGAAAAAAAAAACAGGTAGTAGCGATAGCCTAATTTAGATAGGTAAAATTAGTTTTAGAGTCATAAAAATTTTGCGGAAAAACAGACAGGCGTAAGTTACTTCTTCATACATTTCTTGTAATGAAACTTAGTATCTTATATGATACATAATATATCCGATCCGTAGGTAAATTTTAGAATTGTTGACGCTTCACAAGTACTGTGACTGCCTGTATGGTTTGTTAAATAAAATATTTTTTCTATTCTACTTATGAGAAGATTATTATACTAAACGTTTAAAATATCAAAAAAGACAAGCTAATTCAACTAAAATTACCTATGGATACTAGTACTTATTACTCTACTACTAGGTATTATTAATTTTGATCAAACACATAATCAGAAATCCAATCTCGTGTTTTTCCAAACTACAACGCCATTGTAAATTTATTCAAATTCGGCCTTGTAGGCACGTTGTAAAATTACATTCTTAAAAAAACTTTTTGTTACGCTGTATACTCTGATGATTCAACATTTTAATGTAACTTTAATAGACGTCAAATGACATAGAATATTTATCTAGATTGTAGGCCAACAGAAATGAGGTATTAAACTTAATTATGGATTCGAGAATTAATGCTTCGAGCCAGTAATTATGAGGTCGCATTAACTTAATGTCTTTCAAGTACTCGCACACATATAAATTCACATTAATGGTCGCCCGGTACAGTTAGTGGGAAAATATTAACGTCGAATTTCTTGGGGTGTGTTATGATGACTTAAAATTTATTTTGTCGAGACTAATTTTCACTTTGTAAGGAATATTGAATATTAAATTTTGTTAAGAAAATGGAGAAGCGAATACACAATATTTAAAAATATTGGATTGGAAGGCACATATTTGTTCCCTTATAAAATACATGATGAAGCAAAGTAAGATTTGTAAAAAAGTATGACAATAAATTTAATATTTATGGAAAAGAATGAAAATAATTTCTTAATAATTTTTTAATAAAATCTTAATATTTATGGAAAATCACGATAATCATTTTAATATTGGTGGAAAAGTGTGAGTGTGGGTAATATCAAATAATAATTGGCAACACTGTTCAGACCAGTAAAGTCTAATATATCCAAATTGGCTATCTCCGCCTAGGATCTATTTATCACCATTACCCGTAGATTAGGCGCGTCACGGCCGTAATTATACGTGTAGGAATATTTAATGATTCGTACGCACCTAATTATAGCACTCGCACATTAAAGGGTTCGCTGAAAGACAATCAATTACTTTCGACTATTTAATGCTTGGATTAAACTAATTAGGGTTTTATTTAAAAAAAAATTGCGACTAGTAAACAATTTCATCGAGTGACAGAACATAAAAATAGCCACATCAGGGTCGGTCGGGAATTTTCCCGTGTTGGTCCAGAAGGAAGGGTAGCTCATACACTTGCACATAATGTCTAACAACCCGACCACAGGACAGCGACGCACATACATCTATGATGTCTATATGCCACAGGTATTTCTTATCATCCGGAGAATTCTACATCAACACGAAGAAACTACTGCTACTTTTATCCCAATATCTCACAGAGATTGCCTTCGGGATATCTGATTAATTTTAAAACGTAAGAGTAGCCGCAGGCAGCGATAATAAATTCTGTAATAGAAATATAATAATACAAATATGAATCATTACCGTCAATCAAACGAATATGCGTTTAAAAATTAAGATTATAATTTATCTCTAATTTAAAAAATCCATAAAACTGAATAATGGCCGTTCTGTTGCCTTATTTGGTTATCCTTGACAAAAAAATATACATCAAAACGAGGAAATATAATATTATAATAAATATATTAGCGTGCTTTATGAATTTTAATGAATCTTCGTTTGGTGCTTAAGTCGTAATTTTAAATTAATTTTCTTTGATTGTAAGATTTTAGTTTTTGTCTATCATTCTTTAATAGAGCCTCGGTGGCGTAGTGATACATGCTTCGGACTTTCATATGGGTAGTCCAGATTCAAAACCTGCCATGTACCAATGAGTATTTTTAACTTAAAAACTATTTCTGAGTGCTTTTATGGTGAAGAAAAACCAACGTAAGGGGAACACGGGATTTGTAACCCAATCACCGAATTTGATCCACGAAGTTCTATAAGACGATATTAGTTCCAAATCTCTGGATTCCTCACGATGATACCTTCACCGTAAGAGAACTCAGAAAATGTAACTAAGTCAAAAAACTCAAGCCTGGAAATTACCGAAATAGAAGTCTGAAATGCGTACCACTAGACTACCAAGGATCCTCCTATTGAATAAAATGTATATGAAGTCAATATAATTTAAAAGGTCAAGTCTATGATAAAAAGCTGACCATAGATACAAAACTGGTAAAACAAATACGACATTAAGACAAACAATTGTCGTTTTTTGTCTTTTCCACGTGGCCAATAGCAGAAAATTGTCTATGAGGCTTGAATTACATTATTTATATAATTATATCAACGGACAACGTTTTAACATCCTGCCCATGATTAACATAAAATACCTCATTAAGACAGATAATGGCGTAGTGCCGGGTTTTCCTTATTGTGAACGAGTTACGCAGTTAAAATGCGCGTATTGTTTTATAATATATACAGTTTTATAGACAAACTAGCTGTCCCGGCGAATTTTGTACCTTAGGGGAATGAAAATTAAATGTTGATCGATTCTCAGACCTATGTGATATGCGCACAAAATATCATGAGAATCTGTTTCGGTGGAATTTGGTAACTAAAATCGTGACAACCGAATTTGATATATTAGACTAGCTGTGCACGCGATTTCATCTACGTTTTTATTTAATTGTTTGATTTTACACATTCCTAAAATAAAATTCTAAAATAAAAATAGCCTAAGCCGTCCCTTATTAAATTAGCTGTCTACCAGTGAAAGTCCCGTAAAAATCGGTCTAAAAAAGAGATTAGCTGGTACAAACAGACAGACGCATCTCTGTATTGACTCAGCGTTAATTATAAATTAACATTCAGTGTCAAATCTGAAAATAGATAGCGCTGTGTATTTTTACATCGCGTTTTTATTTCATTCTTAAACATCAAAATTAACTATATTTAAGAGAAATTTCTTACGTCATATAATAAAATGAGAATATATGGAAACGGGTTCAGGCCACGACGAAAATAAAGAATAAGTACTCAATTAAAATGCTCAATTATTATATCTAGTTTAAAAAACAAACATTCCTTCGCACATACAGCCATAAATAACAATTCCATTTTTCTAATTTAAAATTAACTTATAATTGGATGATAGATGAGTTCCATGCAACATATTTGCATTTTAATTTATTCGAAATACAAAACGCTACGTGCTATCAGACGGGGGAACGTCCCCTAGCTATTACTATACTAAGCTTTGTTTGTGGATTTACATGATTATGAAATCGGGTCATCAAAATATATAATACTAGCTGTCCGGGCCGGGGTGTACGTTCTATTACTAAGTTAACCGATAGCAGCGCCACCTAGTGGTCTCAATTTTATTTTTAAATCATCCAGGAAGCCATCGAAACACCCATGTAAATTTTCAACAAAATCAGTTCAGCCGTTTAGAAGTAAGGCGAAAAAGAGTGAATTATTAATACCCGCCTTCCGTATAATCATTTTCCTGTGGTAAAAGTATTCCATGTTCGTTAGGGATAATGTGGACTTCTAATGGTAAAAGAATGCTTCAAATAGATTCAGTAATTTAGAGCTTTATCGATGCAAACAAGCAATCAAATCTTTCATCTTTATAATATTAGTGTACAAATGTAAGTATTGAAAAAACTAATAAAGCTTATTTAAATAAATAATTAAATAAATATTTGGATTTAATACTCAAGTTATTTTAAGTTCAAACTTTTGTTTATGAGTGTTAGTCAACGATACTATCACATAGTTATATTTAATACGAATTATCAAATACAGAAATAAAATATATGTTGATCACACAAAAACCAGGGATGTTAGATACGCTTACCTCTCGACCAAAGGCGGATAATAGTTATCCTTACACTATATTTTTAGAAAAATTTTGAAGGAGTTGAAAGTTTGTATATTTAAGCTTGTGATTAATATTAAAAACGCGAGTTTGTAAGTACGTATGTTTTTTTACTCTTTAAAGAAATAACTACTGGACAGATTTGGATGAAACTTTACAGTTAGATAGCTTATACACGAAAATAAAACGTATATTTTTAACCCACTATATTAAAAAGAGAATATGTTTTACGTAAATAATAAGTACTATAAGTCGGAAAAAATTATAATATGTTAGTAAAGTCATTCACGCGGGGGAAGTCACGGGCATAAAGCTAGTAATATAAAGCTTTGTATTTAGGTTGTTTATTTGTTTGCACCACGCCAGTGAAGTCGCGGGAAGCGGCCATGTTTAAAATGAACTCTGATTGCAAACGGCTTTTCAAATTCTATGTAAAGTACTCTACTCAGACATTCTGACATAGCCGCTGATTAGCAACACAGACGAGACGCGGCGAATGATTACACTCATTGTCACATTATCACTACTAATATTACGGAATGTACACACTATTCATTAAATATAATTATTTTGCTTAATTTAGAAATTATAATTAAGTAAATTAAATTACATACTTTTGAGATGTTTTGTGTCAGATTTTCATAACACTGGTGATGATTCTGTTGTAGATACGTTAACTAAACTTATTAAATGTTAACGCTATCCTCTTTTGACGTAAGTAAAAGAAAGAGACGGAACACATTTAATGATTTAGATTATAATATTGTCGCGAAATTCTTACAAACGCTTAATATATAATAATCCATAGCAAAGGCCTTTAATCGTCAAGTACAAGTTATTAGGTACATCCTGAATAATTTGATACGACTACAATGTTATCTCTCTTTCTTGTATTTAGCTCGTACCGCATAACTTTGACAACGAATAAGAGTTTGTATGAGAAGAAATAAAGTGATGTTTTTCTTATGTTCTTTGACATTTTCTAGTTTTTTTTGTCCTAAGGCCTTTACACACATTTCATCAAATAGAATAAAAATGAAATCAGTCAAATCAGTGCACCTGTTTTTGAGTTTGCGCTTAGCAGCATATTTAGCTTTTATTTAGGTGCCCGGGGAGTCCTAGGTTGACATTCCAGTGCTAGTGTATTATCCGATGGTGGTATCAAGAGTCTCCAAGAATGGCGTGTGAGTATGAAGTGACTAATGAATGTGAAGAAAGCCCCGTAGGAAACTAAGAATCGTGACACTTGGCACTTGATACTCTCTTTCTACCATGTCTTACTTGGCGTACAGATATACATATATTATGTACATATTTCACTATAACTATGATTTTTTAAAACTTGAATTTAATAATTTATACATATATCGAGGAATAATTAGTGAAACTTAATCAAGTACAAAATTATGTCAAAATTGAAGCGGCTTTTGTAATTTTATGTAAAGTACCCAACTTGGCTATACTGACAGGGGCGTTGATTAGAAAAGCACACAAGACATGGTGGCATGTGATATTCATTGGTAGTCTACTGCGCGCTAACTAAATTCATTTTATAACTATTTTCTTCCTACGAAAGTAAAAGAAAGAGACAAAACACGTTTAGTGCTGTTAGATATGTTTGTACACGAAATTTGTAAATACGTTTTATCTGTGCTTCGGAATATTTCAATTAAAAGTACAAATGATTGACTAAAACGGTTGCTTGTTTTTTTTAAAGCTGAAACGATGTGCATCAGATTGGGCGCCATTTTTAATCAATAATATTGGACAAATATCATTTTCCACAGAGTCATAAGCAATAAAAGACTCACCTGTTGATGCTATTCAGGGCAGCTCCAACGTTTTCCCTCTCACTCCTATCTCTGGCAACTCCCGCAAACCTTTCAAA
>DVZL01007088.1:0-10941 GCA_018236625.1 Lasaia peninsularis | reverse complement strand
TTGGCTATTTAAAAAATAGTTTTCAATTATAAGTTATATGTGAAAAAGTACATGTGTTTCTAATTTAAAATATGAAGTGGTGGTACCAATTCGGGCGAGGCGTTGCAAGACTCTACCACCTAGTATATTATATCAATAAATACCAAAAATAGAAAAAGATAAATATATAAAAGGGATCGTTCGTGGGGGTTCAATTTTTTCTCCTTCTAACTTCGGACGTTTTCGCTTACAGGCAGCAGTATTCAGACATACTTTTATTAAAACAAGGTTAAAAATTTGATTTTTTAAGGTTCCGTATGTAGAGAGTAAAAAACAGAACCGTATTAGTTACGTTTCACTGCCCGTCTGTCGGTATGTCTGTCGTCAGGCTGTATATCGGAAACCGCAATGGCTAGAAAGTTGAAATTTTCACAGACAAGGAAAACAGAATAAGACAAATATATAAAAGGGTGCTCCAAAAGACAAACGCGATTTTTTTTGCTGTTTTAATACAAAACTAGTTTTCCATCCGCAGATAAGCAGAACCCCCAGAACATACTCGTAGATTACTTTCAAAGAGCAGAATTATTACAAACTTACACAAGTCGGTTAAAAAGTAGCCTATGCGTTATTCTTATGTATAAGCTATCTTACTTTAAAGTTTCATCTAAATCCATCAAGTAACATCCATCCATTCTTCCAAACTTTCGAGCTTATAATATATAAGTAGAAAGTAGGATGGTACGGAACCTTTCCAGTGCAAGTCGGACTCGTATTTGGCATTTTTTTTCGATTTTTGAATTTCACGAATATTATAATTTCAATTCGGAATCGGTTCCGATTAAAGCAGTGTTAAATTAAAAGGTTCAGCGCATTACCATGACTATTACAGTATATCCGTAAACGCTGGAGTTCACGGATATACATTTCTACTGGGTTCGATTTCCGGATATGATTTAGTTCTTATGAGATTTTTCAGGTTATCTAAAAAACATAACATTGCATAAGATTTGTTTTGCCCGATATGGCGACGGTTTTGCCACCTGTCATCATGGGACATAATATCGTCGTATATATGTAACTTTGCCTACCTCTTCAGGGATACTGGCGTAACGATATTTATTTATCATTATCACTACATATTATAAAACAAACGGATGCGACTTAGGAACCTTCAAGAAAAGAGCATACTCGTTCCTAAAAGGTCAGCAACGCATCTGTGATACTCCTGGTGTTGCGGGTGTCGTTGGCGGTGATCACTTACCATCAGGTTACCCACTTGCCCGTTTGCCTCCTCTTGTATAAAAAAAAGAAAAACAAAGTCACTTTCTCTGTCTGTACCTAAGTATGCTTAAATCTTTAAAACTAAGCAACAGATTTTGATGCGGCTTTTTTGATGGATGGATGGATAGATGGAGTGATTCAAGAGGAAGGTTTTTATGTATGTAACATGTATAGTATACCCGTGCGAAGCCGGGGCGGGCCGCTAGTTTACTATAAATGAAATCGGTAAAGACATTCGACGAGTGAAGTTACGGCGTGACTAAAGAAATTTAATACTTGTCTATACAAATAAATAAAATTAGAGTGTCTGTATGTAATAAGTTATTGTAATATTAAAATAGCCGTTTTTTACTAAATGCATATTATGTATGTTTTCACGATACATATACCAAAATAATATTTTTTAGATTTTTTTTCTGTCTGTCTGTCTGTACCCGCTAATCTCTGAAGCGGCTGGAACGATTTTGACGGGACTTTCACTAGTAGATCAGCTATCTATCTATGTATATGTAATAACGAAAAGCAGACGGCTTAGGCTACTTTCATTTTGGAATTTTATTTTAAAAATATATATTTAAAAAAAACGCTGACGATTTCGCGGGAACAGCTAGTTTAACATTTTATTATAATTAGATACTTTGATATGTATCTAAGAGATAATAAAACCATATGAACAAATTCTTATAAATAAAAAGATAACATATTTCGCCAATCGTGCTACAAAACTCACGAGAATATATTATGAAGAAGCTTTATACTGACAATACTTTGGTACTTTTATAAGAAAAATGTTAATGGAGCGTTGTCAACCTAATGCTGGTGATAGGCCTATTATGTAATTTTTCTTGTTAATTACACGTGCACCTTTAGATCTTTGTTGCATGGACAGATTAATGCTGACACACTTCCCATCGTAATACCGCTAATTATATCTGAATTATAATTAAGTATGATAATCTATGGAATACAACAAAAAACCGTACAAGCGCGAGTCGGATTCGCGCACGAAGGGTTCTGCGCCATCTATAAAAACGGCAAAAAACACGTACGTTGTATGGGAGCACCCCTTATATATTTATTTCATTCTGTTTTTAGTATTTGCTGTTTTAGCGGAAACGGAAATACACAATGAGTGAAAATTTCAACTTTCTAGCTATTACGGTTTATGAGATACAGTCTCAGCCTGGTGAGAGACAGACAAACGGTCAGCGGACGGTATTAGTAATAGCGTTCCGTTTCTACCCTTTGGGTATGGAACATTTAAAAGTAGGATACAATTTATTTTGATCAGTACAATAACATGGTGTAGACAATGACGCGCTTCGCAATTGGTTTGATAAAACATAAACATTTACCCATTGTTCTCATATATGGTATCACCGGTATCCATGTACGACACTGGGACAATAATTTAGATCATAATATTTATGCGTATGACGAATATATTGGAGCAAAACAAACGTCAAGGGTTTTCATAGCAATTGATAAATGAGAAAGGGTTTCGATGGTTCTGTCATTTGGAAATAACGAAAGATTGACAAAACAGATATACAATGCGAATATGTATGACTGTAGGTACCCGGGTAGACCTCTGTGAACATTCCACGACCAAATAGCTGGACAATAATCCCAGGGTGGTGTCAAGTCTTTAAAATCGGCGTATTTGTATGAAAAGGTTCAAAGATCATTGGACACTTCGCACTCGGTGCTCTCTGCCTACCACGCAAGGAACCACGCGTGAAGATATGGCCTGGATAAAAAATCATATCCTTAAATAGGTAAGCAAAGGTACCTACATTTTAACTCACGACAACTTTTCAGATAAATTGGAAAAACTTATAAGAACATGTTGCCCTACCCGGGAATTGTACCCGGGACTTCATGCGTTAAAGATGGACACCGACTCCACTCGCTAGACATAGATAGATGCTTATCGTACAGTAATGTGTTAATACGCCAAGTCAGAGCTTAAGTTTCAAAAATAAATTATTCGTATTGTTTTAAATTCGTCAAAAGTTTGCATACATTTTGATTTTGTCGTAGTTGATATTTTTACAAAACACTTATTCCATAGAACTTAAATAGCGTAATATAATATGTCCAATATTCATATTAAAGTAATTTTTGAAGATATACATAAAACTCATTAAATATACGACCAATTATACATCGCTATCCATACGTAGAGTAGAATACAACGTAGAGTCGCTCTATATACTCTCAGAATATCTAATTACATATACTGTTTTTATAGATAACTGATACAGAACCCTTCGCGTCGAGTCAGACTCGCACTTGGCCGAGTTTTTTTTTCTATGTCTTAATTAGTTGTATATGTTGAACAAATCCGAACGGCCGATGTGATTGAGTAACAAAAATTCCACTTTTCAAGTCATATAATTATTTAATTCATGATTGTGTACGTTCTAATAAACAATTAAGTAACATTATTTCGTATGAAATATTTATCTCTGGCACTAACTAGATGTTGCCGGCGGCTTCACACGCGTTGTTTTTATACATTTCTAAAATAATAGTAGCCTAAGCCGTTTCTTATTACATAAGCTGTCTGCCAGTGAAAGTCCCGTCAAAATTGGTCTAGCCGTTTCAGAGATTAGCGGGTACAAACAGACGGACAGACATACAACCACTTTAAAAATTAGTGTTTTGGTATATGTAACTACTACCACAATCTTAATAAATTCTTAATACTGTGCTACTACCTTGTAAACTACATATGCATTTAGTAAGAAGCGGTTATTTTAATATTACAAACACTTCAATTTTATTTATTTGCATAGATCATAGCTGTGCCTGCGACTTTGTCCGCGTTTATTAAATAAGAGTATCGGCTATCAGCCAGTGAAAAAGAAAGAATATACCTAAAATCATAAAATATGTGTGTATTGTCTACATGATTATTAGAATAGATATTGAAATTTAAGCCCTTTCCGGGATCGGGATAAATGCTTAGATACCTACATGTTTTTGGAATAATTTGTATTACTTAGATGATGATGATGAATTGAAAACAATGTTATTGCTGATATAAAATATGTATTTCATCTGAGAGCTCATTCAACATAGTACAGTATAATGTACTAGCGGTCCGAGCGAACTTCGTACCGCTCGCATTAGGGGTATGAAAAGTGGATGTTCATCGATTCTAACGTCTCCTCAGTAGGCACAAAATGCACGTGGAAAAAACACGCCAGAACGGCATGACCAAGACGTATAGAGCTTATAATGTGTAATCTAATAGATCTAGGTAATACCCGTGATTAAGATAAACCCAAAGATTTACGCCATCTAGATGTGAACAAGCTTTATTTTGGAAACATTTTACGTCGTGCATCGTCCGCATCGGGTGCATATGTACCTCTGCGTATTTGTTTTATTTATTTCATCTGTTTTTTATACAACAGAAAAAAGAAACAATAATGGCAGATGCATAAAAGAGAAACAAATTAGAAACATAAGAAATAGAAAAAAAGAATACATGAACTTAAAAAATACTAAAATTATAGATATTAAAATTAAATTCCTATCCTTACCTATCTTATCTATCCCATCTCAACGGAGATATGGAAATGAATGTACTTTTTAGGGTTCCGTACTCAAAGCGTAAAAACGGAACCCTATTACTCCTAAGATTTCGCTGTCCGTCTGTCTGTCTGTCACCAGGCTGTATAGTATTTTTACTTGCACTTGCCATGACAGTATTTTTTCTCGTATTTACAATCATAGTTTGAGTTTGTTTATGGTTCACCAAGTACCAAAGAATGTCAGGAGCACATAAGGCTTGACGATTATAATAGCATATTTTATTCACTACTTTTATAATTCCAAGATGAAAAAAACATTAAGGTATATCTATCAATATTTATATATTAACGACATATGTTTCTTTGTTTTTAAATAATTTATATGCATCAAAAGCAATAATTAACGTAATAGAAATATATAGCGGCGTGAGATACCTACGTATTTCTTTCATCTTTTGTAATTTCTTCTTTCATAAGAAACGCAGTCAGCTAACGAAATAAAACAAAGTCTATGTGTATCTCCAATTCGTTGTGAAAATATGTACGAAATTTCATCACGATCGGTACAGACTTTGGATTAAAATCACGGACATGCTAACAAATACATTTATAGGTACATATACAATACGTTCATAAATATTAGGAAATCGTATAAGAGCTTTAGATTGAAGATATTCCAGAAAAACTAGTTGGGGTAGATTACTTGGACGGGATTAGCGTACACACACCACCGACCAACCGCGAGGCTCGGTTTCGATTCCTGACGGGGCAGACATTAGTGTGATAAACATAGATACAGTAGTCTGGTATCTATTTAAGTATATATGAGCACCGTAAATAAAATAGAATAAAAATATCATGACGCCCATACCCCCGAAAAGATAGGCAGAGGTACTACATTATGCAACCACAATTAGTCGATGCCACGATTGAATTTGGTCGCTAAATTGGGAACCAATCCAATCTTCGGTAACGCTCCTGTACCGTAGGAGCACTCAGAAAATGTACTTAAGTCGGAAAAACTCATCGGTACATGCAGAGTTTGAACTAGAACTATCGAAATGGAAGTCCGAAGTGCACACCAATATGCCACCGAGGTTCTTTCGTGTAATTTATTCAGGGACATTAGTTCTAAGTAAAATCTAAGTTGACGGTAGGATGATGATGATGATGAATGCCTAAATCATCAGCTATGGTATGGTAATAAACTTCACATGTGTAACTAGTGACCTACAGAACATAACGTGGTGCGTTTACCTCGAGTATGTTGGTGCGAATTGCGCCATACTACTGCGCAATATACAGTAAATCTAACAAAAAACTCGACTTCTTTTTAGGATTCCGTACCCAAAGAGTGCAAAACGGAACCCTGTCTGTCACCAGGCTGAATATCAGGAACCGTGATAGCTAGACAATTGGTATTTACACCGATGATGTATTTCTGTTGCCGATATAACAACAAATACTAATATACCAGCAAAAGTTAAACACTTTGTAAAGACCCGCGACGGTTTTAATGTGATTGAAAAATGATTAATAAATCCCCGACTTATGGAATGAACGTAAAACCCTATGAATTTCATTAAAAAAAAAAACAAATAAAAACTCGTTGGGGGCGGAATCCAAAAAAGAAATCGAGTTTTTTGTATAATCAATAATAATCATATAATATAAAGTCACACATCTTAAAACAAGAGGTTTTGAGATAAACCGCAATAAAAAAAAAAAAACATCAAACGTCCTGCATTCATACACACAAAGTACGTGCAAAACGCATAATCCCTGTTTGCTGGTGGGTAATAACTTGAAGAATTCAGCTTTCCCACTACAATCACGGCTTCACCTTGAAGATATAACGATTAGTAATGCTGACTGGTTACACGATGGTACGCGGCCTCATACACTATTATGTATATGTACTTATGTGGTTTCTATTCTCTAGTAATAACTAATATATATCTTCACGCAATCTCCCTTGTGACGTAGGCAGAGTGATCACGATTTCTAAATACTTAACTAGCTTCCTCCACATCTATTACTCTCTTCTTACACGAGCGATATGGTCGTGAAAAATTACCCTAGGGAGACCAGGTACCTACAGCCATCCATATTCGCGTTGTATATCTGTTTTGTCTATCTTTCATCTTTTATTATTTCAACTTTCCATCGGAGCATGCCCTTTCTCATTTTTACACCGACACTTTCTTTCAATTCCCCTCTTTATCTTACTATTACGAATCCGCGAGCGTTATTCCATAAACATTAACCAAGATAATATTAAAATGTATGCAAAAATTTTTTTCCAGTTTGGTACAATTTGAATTGTTTTATTTTTTATAAAATATTTTGACAAACTTTTATCTAACTTACCTACATACTACTATTACCTAAAGCACCTATAGCCATATATGTATACACATTCGCATTGTATCAATTGCATACAATAAACATAATAAGAATTTAAGTTAATATATATAATATATAATAAAAAGATATAATAAGAATTTAAGTTGATAACAATAAAAGATAAAAATGTAAGTATGGAGTAACTCTTTCAAGAAACTACTGTACCGATTTGGATGAAATTTTACAGTAAGATACCTCATACACGAGAATGACACATAGGCTACTTATTAACCGACTACATTAAACAGAGGGTATATTTTTTGTTTTTACGCAGTATTATAAGTCGAAAAGAATTCTGCTCTTTAAAGGTTATCTTAATTTTATTAAAATAAACCACGCGGGTAAAACCGCAAGCGGAAAGCAAGTTGATAATAATTTATACGCAGTAAAACTGCGAAATTGAACTTTAATTTCGATGTAATTATATTCAATCGTTAACAAAAAACAACGCATTTCTTACTAGGTATAAAAATGCAATGTTGACTGGTTGGCATATACACGATGATGTATAAAACCTCTTTAAAATATAGATTTTAAAAAAAAACTAGGTATAACTAACGTGACCATACGTCTCGCTCTGGGCGGGATTCCCTCCGCTTTGTTGGCTGTGTGTTTCATATTAGGTTATGTTCTTCCCCGTGTTGGTCCGGGTACCGTTGTAGAATAGGCTAACTGCCTTCCACCCAGGCAGCTCCGTAAGAGGCGAGCACAGGGTCTATTGTCACCAACACCGTGACATTCACTAGGTGGTAGAGTCTTGTAACGACTCGCCCGGATTGGTATTACCGCCTTACCTATTCCTGCCACAATAGCGTCGATGCTCGTCATTGTCGTGTCCTGGTTTGGAGGGTAGGGTAGCTGGTAAACTTACTCAAGTTTGCCTCAGGTTTGCCACGCCCCATTTCCACCTTTGGTGTCTATAGGCGACGTGTATTTCTTACTAAATTTCTAATTCTAAATCCGTCTGCATGTGACAGGTGCCAAGTCATATCTGCCATAAATCCCGGGTTTCTTCATGATGTTTTTCTTCACAGTAAGAGCACTCGGAAAATTTATTTAAGTCAGAAAAACTTATCGATAAAGTGCGGGGTTCGAACCTGGACTACCGTAATTGAACTCCGAAGTATGTACCACTAGGCCACCGAGGCTCATAGGTTCTCTCATCTGTGTGAGTATGTAGAGTTACATATTTCATGTGAGCGTGTGTCATTCAGATTCCGCTATCTCTGATTATCGCCAATTATAATGTTATCGTCACGTTTCCGACTTTCGATTTGACGTCATCGAGATAACTAAAATATTTGGATTTATTTTATAATGGTAGTCATTTAATAATCTATATATTACGGTTACTTAAAATAGCCGGCTAAGAGCGAGTAGGACTCATAGGATTCCGTACCGTATCTTAAAAAACGGCAAACAATCACGTTTGTTATAATGGAGGCACTCTTTAAATATTAATTTCAATCTATTTTTAATATTTTTTGTTATAGCGGCAACAGAAATACATAATCTGTAAAAAAAATTAACCCTCTAGTTATTATGGTTCGTGAGTTACAGCCTGGTAGATAGACAGACAATAGGACAGCGGAGTCTTTGTAGTAGAGTTCCAATTTTACGCTTTGGGTGCGGATCCCTAAAAAATGTATAAAATTTAGAATAAATAGCAAGAACTCAAGAATATTTTCAAATAGATCAAATGTCATAGGTCCCATGTTGCGCTGCTTGTGGTAGAGCTCCTCCGAAACGGTTTGACCGATTATCATAAAATTTTGAGTACATATCGGGTAGGTTTGAGAATCAGTCAACGTCTATATTTCATATTCCTAAGTGATAAGAACTGCCAACCGCTAACATTGTTTTTATAATTGTTCTTATAATGTGACATTAATGATTACATAGAACCAAAAATTTTCCCTTCTATTTACTACTACTTACCAAACTCCATTTTTTAGGGTTCCGTACCCAAAGGATAAAAACGGAACCCTATTACTAAAACTCCGCTGTCCGTCTATCTTTCTGTCTGTCACCAGGCTATATCTCATGAACCATGATAGCTAGACAGTTGAAATTTTCACAGATTCACACAACATAATAAATTAAATATATAAAGGGTACTCCCATACAAAAAACGCTTATTTTACCGTTTATATAGATAGTCGTACGGAAAGAACTCTTCGTGCTCGAGTGCAACTCGCACTTGACGGTTTTTCAACAACGATATTATTAAATCAATAACTTTGAAACTATGAATTATCTCTAAGAATTATATGGCAAAACGACGTTTGCTGGGTCAGATAGTATTAATATGGAGTTTCTATCAAAATAGTCCGGTTATGCACTTCAGTCTCTAGTGAATAATTGGGAAATATATAGGAAGTGTTATTATTGGTATGTGTATTAAAAACCCCAATGTCGTAGGAAATACGTCGGAAAGGCCTAGCAAAGGAGGTTAAGTATATTCTTTTAAGGTTTATTAATTGTGTAAGATTTACACACACAAATATATTATCACGCCAGGTCGCTTGCAGGGTGGGGGGAGTGTCGAGTGCCAAGTGTCTGGATTCCTACACATCCGCATTAATTACTCTATATGTATTCATACAAAAACTCCGGTTTTGGAGACTACACATATCGGATAATACGCAAGCTACTAGTAATTTTACAACAGTGATAATCGTTTTTAACCACCTTCCAAAAATAAGTTGTTTCTACAATGTGTCACCATAGAAATTAATTATTTGACAGCACTTCTTCTTTCACTTATCAAAAAATTAACGATCACTTAAGTTATGCTAGCGTGCAACAGAATTATCACCAATATCAAAGTCATTTTTCACTCGAAAAGTGCAGGAGAGATAAAAACCATATGTTTCTGATAAGAATCGGTAACCTCGCATTATTTTTATCTCGCGTCCATAAACAATCGATTTAATGAGCTCGATTGAGAAGAAAACAATAACTACATGAGATTGCATCTATTAAGGCTATGTTACTCCACACACAGGCTTAGCTAATCGGCACTCGCGTGTGTCTGTAACCTTAATAACTACAATTGTTTAATATTTGCATGGTGTGCCCACAACTGCTACACGCTTTAGACGTGTCATCTTCGTCCTAGACTTATCGAGTTTCTATATCGGATGATATCGGGGTTACCTACATAATCTAGAAGATACGACAAGCGACCATCTGATCTGTGCAACTTAGAAGGGAGATCAGATCGAATCCCAGATTAGATCGAATTAAAATGAACGAACCCGGGTTCCCTAAATTCCTAGTTATGTTTTCCCTCGCTGCAAAAACACTAAGAAAATTGTGAATTATTTTGCGATAATTTAACTAACTAACTGACCCGGCGAACTTCGTACCGCCTTAGCGTAGCAATGATGCACTAAAGTTACTAAAAATCAATATGAAGCTGTGAACTTGCCGTGATTAACAAACACGTCTTATTAGCAAACAAAAATTTTCTTAGTCTTAAAAAACAAAACAAACTTTATCAAAAATTTTATAAACTTATTGTTGGCGCGGTTATGGCTGTGATGTCACAGATTAGTGATGGTTAACTCGAGTAGGTACCTAAGCCTTTTTTTACATTTAATAATATTTACCTATAAATAACTATTCCCTGGCGAGTTATTCTCCTAATATTTTTTTTATGATAATGGAAGGCAAACAAGCAGACGGATTTCCTGATGGTAAGAAATACACGTCGCCTATAGAC
>DVZL01007087.1:0-10941 GCA_018236625.1 Lasaia peninsularis | reverse complement strand
GAAGGCAGTTAGCCTATTCTACAACGGAACCCGTACCAACACGGGGTTTATTTCTAAGATAAAAGTAGCCTAAGCCATTCCTTATTAAATCTGTCTGCCGGTGAAAGTCCCGTCAAAGTCGGTCCAACTATTTCAGAGATAAGCGAGTACAAACAGATAGTCAAAAATTCTAAAAATTATTTTGGTATTGCAAACATACATATGCATTTAGTAAAAAAACGGTTATATTAATATTACATACAGACACTTTAATTTTATTTATTTGTATAGGTATTCCTGATAAGAAATACCAGTCGGCTATTATGATTTTAGAAGAAATGTGTATTACCAACCATAGGTTAGAATTTTGGCTTCATTTCGTGATTTAGTATATCTATAACATCGACACGACAATAGTGAGCAATCACGCTCTCTCTTCTCTCTTCGTCTAAGCCGTATCCCGTATTATATTAGATAATATTGCGGTCGGTTACCTAATCTAGGGGATTTGACTAGGGCGACAGTTTTTACGCAAAGTGACTGGCATCTGACCTCTGCAACCCAGAAGGGAAACTAGGCCCAAACCTATATTAGGTCGAATTCAATGAATCCAGGTTTCCTGACGATGTTTTATTTCACCGTAAGAGCACTTAGAAAATATACATAAGTTAGAAAAAATCATTGGTACATGGCAGCGCTAGAACTAGGACTACTCGAATGGAAGTCCGAAGCGCGTACCGCTAGGCCAGCCCTCGTTGGCCATTCGCTAGGGCATTCTCGCTACAGTATCAAAAAAGGAATTATTTGGTGGTGTATCAATTCGTGCAAGTAGAAATTTCTATTCTGATTTACTATTGTTATAATACATAAGTACTGTTACCCGCAGCTCCGCCCGCGTAAATTAAACAAACATACACACTTTCAATATTTATAATATTGATAAATGCCGACTTTCGAACTGTCAAATGCGCGTAATTTTACAATGGTTTCCTTTTTAAGGTTACGTACCCAAAGGAATTACTAAGACTTTGCTGTCTGTCTGTCACCATGCTGTATCTCTTGAACTGTGATAGACGGTTGAAAATTTCACAAATTATGTATTTCTGTTGCCGCTATAACAATAATAAAAACAACAAAAACATATTAAAATAAATATATACAATGGGCTCCTATAATGCAAACGTGATTTTTGCTGTTTTTATAGATAATGGTACGGAACCCTTCATCCGCGAGCCCAACTCGCAATTGGCTAGTTTCACTATTTTAGCTGTATTTTGTTTTTGTACGCTAAACCCGCGACCAACGACATGATTAACAAGAATATAGTTGGATCAATTCATATCACAAAAAAAACAATTATTGTTGCTAATCATTTTGTATACCAATAGTCAAACCTATTGAATAACAAAAAAATAAGAAAGATATGTTCTTATTTTATATGCTATATATTGATTGTTCTTTTTGAACCCTTAAAACCTTATTTCATTCGCGGAGTTAAGCTAAAAATGTTTTAGTAAAGATGTATACATCTTAGTCTTTTAAAATTACCCCGTACAGACTGTGTTTACATAAAGGTGGCCTGTGTGGAATTGAAAAAGCGGGGTAAGGCGGTCAAGGTAAACTATTTCAGACAAGGTTAACGTCCGCGCCCCATTTATTTATTTGGTTTATATACACTATGTGATATTTTGTTAAAATATTCGGCTTACATAAACTACTAACCTAGAAAATCAGAAATTATTCTCCTAAATATATACCAGAAAACCATATATTAGTTTATAAAAATTGTCCCGCAAAGGGAAAGTTAGTTTACATGTTAAGCTATATAAGGGATGGGAAGACCAGCGCAAAACGAATTAAAGTTAAAGTTTGTGCCCCATACATTTCACCAAGCATGCGATGTTATTCTGCGTGCAATATTATTTACTTGTTTCAATTTTCTTATTTTGGCGCATTATTTGATATTCCACTGTCTATTTGTAATGTTTAAAACCTTATTTTTTTCTGTAACACAAAAATCCCTGTGGATTATTTAAACAAAAATAGAATTATTGTTTTGCAACCTCCGGCACAAAAACAGTAGTAGTGCGACTCAATCAATCAATACACACAATTTTCCCTCTACATATGTTCGCCTGACAATTGAAGTATATTCAAGAGAACTCTGGTTGTATAGAGGTGGTAGAGTGCGAAGTGACGCCTGATTTTACCAATTATCAAGATTTGTTTTTCAAAAAATGTATTAGAAAAGATTCAAGTCTTAGTTCGTTAAATTTTCCCCGGACAGACAGTCTTTGTTTACGATAGGGTGATCGGATAAGACAAACAGGGCAAGGCGGTCAAGGTGAACTATTTCAAACAAGGTTAATGCCCGTGCCCCATAATTTACACATGGCTTACGAAGTCACTGCATGTGATATTTTGCAACTCTCGCGTATCTTAGTGAAATTTATTTAACTATGTGATAATTATAACGTTTCTTCTTTAGTGTTTTATAACCAAATAATAAAACTTTCATCCTATTTATTGTTCATATTTTTTTGGTCTTTAACTACATATTTCGTGCATGTGTATGTATTTATTTATATATATTTTTTAGGAATGCCTTCGATCAACTAAATGAAATCTTGACATTGATTTTTCTTATGACATCAAAAAAATAAGGCGACTGAAAACAATTAAATATTACTCAGTTTTCATGTTTCAGACTGTTTTTGTATCAGATGGATCAAGTCGTTGATATCTACCTAATCTAGGAGATTTGATACGGGCGCCAGTTATTATTACGAATTATTGCCATCGGACCTCTGCAATCTAGAATCTCTACCTAGATTAGGATTTATCAGGTTGGACTAGGCTTAATCTAGGAATGGATTTTATCTTAGGTCCAATAGGAATACACAAATTCAGGTTTCTTCATGATGTAGAGGGAAACCCTCTACTCTAAGAGTACTCTGAAAATTGACGTATGCTAGAAAAACTAATTGCTTTGAACCCGGATTACCGAAATGGAAGTCCAAACCATGAAATTATAGGCCATTGGCCATAATTTATATAAACTAAAAAAACTGACAAAGAAATAAAGATTTTAACCTTTTTATATAAAATACCTGCGGGAGTATTTTCAAAAAACTAGTCATTCCTATAAGGTCAAACAATGCCACTGTGATGTACGCCTGCGGATGTCGATAGGCGGTGATCACTTACCACCAGACCATTTTACCCGTTTGCCCCTTGTCCTTTTCCATATAATAAAATCTGACCTGTTAGGAATGCAATTCCTAAGCCATTGAAAGTACGCTAACCTTTCGATCAACGAAGCGGTCAAAAATTAACTCCCCGCAGGTATTGGACAGACAGTAATATTCACAAGCATTTTTAGGGTTCTGTACCCAAAGGATAAGAACGGGACCCTTTTATTATGACTCCACTGTCAGTCTGTCTGTCACCAGGCCTTTTCGTTTAAACTGTGACAGCTAGAAAGTTGAAATCTTCACAGATGATATAATTCTGTTGCCGCTATAATAACAAATATTAATATTTAAAAGAGGTTCTCATACAAAGAATGTGATTTTTTTGCTATACCTATAGAAAATTATACGGAACGCTTCGTATTCGAGTTGGACTCGCGCTTCACCGTTTTTTTTACTAGAATGTCGTTACACACCTTAATCAAGATATGAAATGCAAAATGCAGGGAAGTTTTATGAGAAAGCAGAATGATTATAGGTAATAAATATACCAAGGTTTAGGGGAATTACAAATTCACAGAACATAAATTTTTATTGAGGCAAGTATTTGCTATTAAATCATATCTTTAAGCCTTACAAAAGCAATGCCCTCGGTTTTGTTTTTACATTTTTTTTATTATTAATAGATTAACAAATTGCCGTGATTTGTGTAATATATTTTATTAATTTTAGTGTTAATGACGATAATTTTGTTATTTATGATCTATAAATATTATAGCTTAAGGCGCCGGTGAGAGAGGTGGCGCGAAAAAACAGACTAAAGTTTAATTTTTGATTGCGTAAAATACTATTTGCTTTCATCTGTATTTATCATAGTTGTAATTTAGTAGTTGTAAAGTTATAAATAAAACAATTTTTTTTGTAATATATTTGTAATATTGTGGTTACACAGTTTTTTTGTACATACGATCTGCACTAAGATTTTGCAATTTAACATATGTATTAGAGCCGAATACGATATAAATATGTATTAGAACTTTGGTGGCCTAGGGGTACGCACATCGGACTATTAGGTAGTTCGGGTTCGAATCCCCTCATATACTATGATTTTTCTAACTTATATATTATTTCTGAGTGCTCTTACGGTAAACGAAAACACCGTAAGGAAACCCGGGATATGTGCCCAATATGGCGACGGACTTGCCTCCCTACAGTAGTTATTTATTTTTAGTACAACATAAATATGTAATTATAAGCTGTAAATATTCTACATTGTAACTATTAACATAAATTACGTACCATTTAGATTATTTTTAAAACAAATAGAATATAAAACTTTTTAAAGAGATATAAATCCCAATAACAGTTTTCTTATGTGACAATTGTTTTATAATTATGTCTGTAGACCAGTGTAAGGGAGATTTTTTTTTATTTACTAGCTGCCCTGATATAACTGAATGGATGTTGACAAATCATATACGGATGATCATATACGGACGGGATAAAAGTATCCTATGTCCGTCTCCTGGTTTTAAGCTACCTCCCTGCCAATGTTTAGCCAAATCAGCCGTTTTCAAGTTGTAAATAGTGTGACTAACACAACTTTTGTATGTTTCTCGGCACCGCTACCTTAAGTAATGTATTAAGAGTCTACCGGTGGTGCTATCTTTATATCCAAAAAGCTAATCTCATTTTCATACGACACATCGTGCCGAAGAACGAAACAGGAAGTGGGATAGATAAGAGCATCTCATCAAACATTTTAAATTTTAGTAATTTGTAAAACCACTTTACAGTAACAAAAATATTTATCGCGAGAACGGCCTCTGGTAAATAATGAAATTATATTTATAATACGTAATAAAAGAAACTTGTAATTTTGCTTGTTGATTTAGAGAGCTGTGCAACAACTCGCCCGGGTAGGGATCTACACCTTACCATAACGGCATTGTCGTGTTCCGGTCCGGAGGGTAGGGTAGCTAGTAGACTTGCACATAGGGTCTAACGGGCCAACCACAGGGTAGCGGTGCATCTACAACATCCATGGTGTCTATAGGCCATGGCTGTCTCTTCCCATCAGGAGACCCGTGTGCTTATTTGCGGTCCAGAAAAACGATATAGGTATTTTATTTTCGTCTTATGTTGAGCGTTTTGTATGATCGCGATGCGAGAGCCTCGGGTTTGATTCCCGTCGGGGAAAGGCATTGTGATAAAGGTTGGCTTGGAGGTTCGTATTTTCTCTTATTTCATTGACTAACATTTTGAGATCAAATAAATTTGGCTTCAGATATGTATTTGTTTATTTAAAAATTAATGCACAAAAAAGTACAAAGGACTTAATGCTACATGGCATTCTCTACTAGTCAATCTAACATAATTAGAAATACATATGAAGGGGTGCACATAATTATTAATTAAGAATATTATTAAAAAATATAAACAATATAATTATGTTAATAAAAAAGTAAAAACTTATACCTATAATATTAAATAAAAATGTTATTTAAAAAAATCATATTTAAATAAACATAATATGTACTTATAATAAATATACTAATATACTTATATACAAAGTAAATAAAATATATGTACACGTACCAAATAAATAATACAAATAATACATAACATAAAAAAAGATATTTTATATACTAAAAATATAATAACAATGAAGTCTGATAATATTAATCTGCTAGATTTTTTTTTATATCGGTCTTATTTTATCGCCTATATAATACTTATCGATCTCTATACCAGAAAAACATATTCTGAAATATTATTATAATATTATTTTTTAATAATTTAGATTTGATACATTTTTAAGTTAAAAACGAAACCCCTTATCTACTAAAATTTCGCTGTCCTGTTTGTCTGCACAGGCAGAACCAGGCTTATAACCTCATGAACTGTAATAGCAAGAAAGTTAAATTTTCACTGATGACGTGTTTCTGTCCCCGCTATAGTAAAAAATACTAAAATAAGAATGAAATAAATATATAAAGGTACTTCCATACAACAAACGTTATTTTTTTGTTGTTTTTATGGTACCTACGGAACCTTTCGCGCGCGAGTCTAACTTGCACTTGAACGTTTTTTTTTGTATTTCAATTAGTTTCTTTTCATAATTATTTGTAGAAACTTAAACACGTGGCGGGTCCGTGAAGGAATTTATTATTCTATGGACACAAGATAAAACTAGATATATTATTACAATATACTACTAGATATATTCCTTAGGGTGTATGTCGAAAATCACCTTTTGGTGCTAGTGTTCGACTTTTATGCACAAGGTCCCGGGTTCGATTACCGGGATTTCAGTTCATACGAAACAATACATCGTTGCCTAAGATTGGATCTGTGCCCGTTATGACAATGGATATGCCTCACATCATTGGACCTAATATCATCGGCTAATCTTGGGCGCATATGTCTCTGCCTACCTCTTCAGGAATATGCCTGATGATATTTTTTATCAAAACCATTGGATCTGTTGCTAATAAATCAAAGTTATATTATGCAGCTGCTAGTGGATATTAATCGGTGATTCTAATCATCACTTCGTTCAGATTACGCAAATGTCACCCTTGTGCAGTTTGTCACGTCTCTTTTATTAACAAATTAACAGATTTAGCCAATATGCAATTCAGTATTACACATGTAGTCTTAGAAACATTTAGAACTACCTGTTTTAAAATGAAACAAAAATATTTATAGAATAATTTGTTTGAGTTATTACAAAATATGTGATCGAATCAAAATACTACATCAAGTCTTAGCATTTACTAGCTGTTCTAGCGATTTCAACCGCGTTTTTTTATGGGATAAGACAACGAACAGGCACACGGGTCTCTTGATGGTAAGCGCCAGCCGTGGCCTATAGACACCATAGTCATTGTAGATGCACCGCTGCCCTATGGTCGTACCGTAACACGACAATGTCATTATGGCGGCAGGACTAGGTAAGACGGTGAATGCCTACACGGGCGATTGATAATTAATTATTTCATTTTACACATTTTTAAACTAAAAGTAGCCTAAGCCATTCCTTATTAAATCCGCTATCTGCCAGTGAAAGTTCCGTCAAAATTGGCCCAGCCGTTTCAAAAATTAGTGAGTACCATTAGACAGATAGACAGACAAAAATTCTCAAAAATACTGTTTTTGGTATATACCTTGTAAACGTAGTTATGCATTTAGTAAAAAGCAGTTATTTTTATATTAGATACAGACACTCCAATTTTATTTATTTGTATAGATATTCAAATATTTTATTATTTTACGTTCGTTCTTGAAATATTTCGACTTTTGGAAAATTACTTCGTTTGCGTCACAAAGTACAATAGACAATAGTAAAGGTATAATAGACAATAGTAAAGATACACATTTAGATATTAAATTATATTTTTTTAGAGAAACGGAATGGTTGTTGATTAAAATATATCACAGACTATGTGTTTGTCCGGGTCTTTTATGCAGAATATGCGATCTGCCTCCCTAATAAGCTGCTTGTAAGGGGTGAGTATAGGTTAACTGGGTCACTTCCAAAATACTGGTGGTAGCGTGCTGTGCAACTTTGCCCGGGTAGTGATCTGTTACTGACATCATTATGACATTCTCGGCTTAAGAATGAACAGCGACGTATCTGCACCATCTGTAATTTTTTTTGTTATAACTACTTTTCGTTTGATTAAATATAAAATACAGTTCTATTACATTCGTAAGTCTGCATTCCCGTAATTCGTAATATGTAAAGCTGAATGTCCGTCTGTGTCCTCGTGTATTCGCATTATGGAACTAATGCTAGTCGTAACGTCTCCGTCACGTATTCGTACTTCATACGTTGGTCACCATCTATTGTATTATCGAATACACCCTATTATACTACTATATTCCCACATTCCTTCCAAACAAATAAAATATGCCGTTTGCTATGTTAGATATGTCTATGGTAGACAAACGATTTATGCCTAGTTTACGCATTTTAAATTAGTTTATTTAGTTAAGTGACTAAATCGTGTAAAATATGTCTTGTGAGGAGTTATAAAATTTAGTTAAGTATTTATCTACTGTTGTGATTGGGATTTTTTTACTAAATTGTATGTTAACTTAAATTTAAGTTGAAACTTACTTGACTACTTTTAAATTAAATAGGTGAAGATCAGCATTAGAATAGATACACATTAATTCAATTATTTTTAGTTTAAAATATTATAGTGAACACGAACGAATGTGAAGTAACAGAAGCTTTTTTAATACATAGACAACAAACAGATTTTTTAAAATTAAAAATTATACGTACCTTATATATTAAACATTTAAGAGACTACCTGACCCCCTAAATCAAAAAATGACAAAAATATAAATCCAAAATGAACTGTTACAGAATTCTAGAACCATAAATTTATCAAATTAATTATTTTAAACTGTCCAAGTAATTAATTAATACTCATATATTTAGTATTTGAGGGTAGTGTAAAAATAATTAAAAAAAACATACTATTTAAGATCTATATTTTAATATGTAATAATAAACAAGATAATAATTATTTCCCAGAAATATAATATCATATCTTTATATATTCCTGCCCCTGAGATGTTGGAAACACAGATATATTATATTTTTATTGTTAGATATTTTTCACGTTTTACTTGACATTCCGAAAAACTCAAAACCATCATGTTCTATCTATACATTCGATAATGAAACGATCAGTGGAGTTTGCGATAAGGCAACCTTCACAGTACTTACATATATTCAAGAACCATTAATTATTTAACGTACTTTCCCTAACAATTGAACATATAATAGCATTCCAGTGTGTGTATCTTACACACGATTAATTAGTTCAACGTGATTAAAATGGTCGCGTGATCATAATCTGTATTGCTGTAATCGTTACAATCTTTTTAATTGGGCATGAACATAAGACTCAATGCATTCAGCCTAAAAAGGGTTAATTTCAATTTTATTTAAAGATAATTAATGAGATTGCCGCCAATTTGTTTATTTTTTGTGTTTTTCTTTTTTTAATTTTTCATGGTGTAACCAATCCTTTAGTCCAGTTTAATTAATTTGCATTGACTTATCAACATTTTGTAAAGTTGGACTAAAATAAATCATTTTGAATGATGATAAAGCGGTGCTATCCTTACTTAAGGTCATAGATTTGCAAAAATACACTAATAACTGTTCACTTCAACTGAACGAAATTGTACAAAATCGCATAAAAATTTTAGGTATTTAAAATGTACCCGAATTTCAATAATTATAACTTGACATCCATAATTTCTCTCAATCCCGCCAAAACTAATCATTTTCGCCAAATAAGATTTTGTTTTTTTTATTTTGTTCCCGGTTTAACTTTAATCGGACTGAGTTTCGATAAATATTATTTATGTATACAATTATTTATATTAAACTTAATTATAATTTTAATCGAATTACGACGACAAATTCTCTTAATAATTCGAAATTTGAAAATATTTTAATCGTCAATGAAAGGTTATAATTAGTCTTTTGGAAGGTTATATTAAAAGTTGGGTGTGTTCATAATTACACTGATATCCTTACCCACCAGACCGAAAATAATTAGCGTTATTTGTTGATAAGGCTGTAAGAGTTGTGCATTCGTTGCCGTGTACTAAATTGTGAAAAAAAAACATTGTAAACTTTTGAAATACAAAATATTTAGTTACATTTTTTTAACACTTCAAGATTTATATTTTAAAAATAAAAATTATGTATTTTTTTGTATTTGTTTAAACACTTATTTCATAAATTAAGGACAAAGATATTTCTCACACTGTTATCTTTATTACTGTTAATCCTTGTATTATATTATATAAAAAGCCATAAATGTAACATTGAGTTAAAAATTCCCACAAAGTTATTAAATCTTTGCCGAAGTACCGTATGTTCTAAGTCATTATTTTTTGATACAATCTCAAGTTTTCCGTAACCCAAGCATGAAGTTCTTATGCTTTGACAATAACTTATAGTCTAAGATCCGATTGCAGAATTGTGTACTTACCGAGTAAATGCTAAAAATACATTTTTACTTATATTTAAGACTAACTATGCCCGATACTTTGTCCGCGTTTTTATTTAATTTATTTATTTTATAATTTTTTAAAATAAAATTCTAAAATAAGAGTAGCCTAAGCCGTTTCTTATTACATTAGCTGTCTGTCAGTTAAGTTCCGTCAAAATAGGTCTGGATAAAACAGACAGACAGACTGACAGTCAAAAAATCTAAAAAATGTTGTATTGGTATATTTTATGCACCTTGTAAACATACATATGCACTTAGTAAAAAGCGATTATTTTAATATTACATACAGCCACTCCATTTTATTTATTTGTGTAGATCCTCCTAATGGAGGATATAGATGTACCAGGTTGGCAATCAAGATGTGGCCGGTAGTATTTTACAGCCAGTAAACCTTACTTGCTGCCAGATTTAATTAGGCAACCGTATATCGTATTAATTAAAAAAATAGCTTTCATTTGAACTCGCGGGCAATCAAGTATTGAATAAACTCATAGGAAACTTTGAAAGTAGAATAGAAGAATAGAGACATAAGAAGCCAATTCTTTTGTAACCTATTCAAGACCCAATATAAGCAGAGGCGGCTGTATTGTAATTATTCCAATACACAATCATTAAAATGTTTATTTGTCTCCACAACCCAGGGTAAACTGGGAGAAAATGCTTATTGGCATTAAGTTCGTCTTTGTACATAATTTTGTGCAATACAGAATTTAAATAAATAA
>DVZL01007086.1:0-10942 GCA_018236625.1 Lasaia peninsularis | reverse complement strand
TGGTGTCTATAGGCGACGTGTATTTCTTACCATCATGAAATCCGTCTGCTTGTTTGCCTTCCAATATCATAAAAAAAAAAAAATAGCTTATACAGAATACATTACTAAACGCATGCATAAATGTTAATCATTACTTACAGATTACGTACTTAGACTTAAACATTTACTGAAAATGATTTAATCTTTCATAATTGTGTATTCATAGAGTTTTCATTGTTTTTATTGCTATTTAGGTCGGAGACAAATCCAAGGAATAAAAAACCATGAAAATTAGTCCAGCAGATCTCGAGTTATTATTATTATTTATATATAATATATATTCATGCTGGACCAATTGTCATTGTTTTTGATTTGTTGGGTTTGTCTCCGCCCCGAATAGCAGAATACATCTTAAAATCAATGAAAACTCGTTGAATACATATTTATGAAAAATGAATCATTTTCAATAAATAATTAGTATAATAAGTCAAACATTTGTTGTCCATCTTGTCAAATACTGTAAGTAATGATTGGCATTTATGTAATGTCTGTATTTTTTAATCTATTAATATTTCTGTATGTATTATTTATCATAATAATATACTGCTATATGTCTATCCATATTAATATTTATTTTGTATAATTGTATTGTGTTCATTAAAGCCTAAATTAGATCAGCTAAAAGGTAACACGACATGTATTTACTGTTAGGCGGTACGAAGTTCGCCTGGTCAGCTAGTATATAATTTATAGAAATGGATATTATTATATATTTATATAAATAGATGTAAAGGAACCCAATAATAACTTAAGCTGCCACGGAGTATACATTCAGTGGCAGCTTAGGTTGTTCAGACACATTTGCTAGAATTCTATCTGAAATCCGACTATGAATATCCTCGATAATTGAAGCCAATTAAAACCTCAATTACTATCAATAATTATCAGTTATATATCTCAAATTAGAGCGGCCATCAAAGTGGCCAACGGTAGTTGGGTAACACTATTAACTCTGTATAATTTGATAATGCAGATTCGGTGTTTTGATTAGCAAACTAATCTCATCATAACCAAATTCGGGATATACCCGAATTCAGCATTGGTGATGATGAAGAGATGAGATCGTATGTGTCACTTCTGTGGTGTGGTAGTCCGGTGTCCTGCTTTGACGCTCGAGATCTTGGGATTCTAACACCAGAGTCGTTCGTCTGTCCACCCGTCCGTCTGTCTGTTTGTACCCGCTAATCTCTGAAACGACAGGACCAACTTTGATGGAATTTTCACTGGCAGACAGCTAATGTAACAAAGAACAGCTTAGACTACTTTTATTTTTGAATTTTACTTTAGAAATGTATAAAATAAATAAATTCAATAAAGTCGCGGGCACAGCTAGATTGGACTTATTTCCAATATGGCGACGGGCTTGCCACTTTCAACATCACGGGACCTAATATCGTCAGCTACATTATATCCTTTTTAATTATTTGTCCTTAGTATGATTTGGTATTTTTTGAATGTAAAGAAATGCGCGTGAAGTGACAAAAATACGTTAATTTTGAGAAGGCTTCTAAATTTTTAGGTGTATACTATACATAATTATATACTTATTGTATGTTGAATGTTGATGGATAAAAATACGGAGACACGTTTGAAATTTAAAAGTTGACTCTTGAAATTTTTAAGACAATATACTAATAAAAGTTGAAGGTGGTCTAACATCAAAATTTTTAATGTCTGAAAAATAAAGTTTGAGATGGAGACCTATATACTAATGAATACACATCTCTCTTCAAATAGTATCTCTATAAAACGTAGTTGTTTAAAAATTTTAAAAATTTAGGCGTGAGCTTTAAAAAAAGGACTTGTGAAAAGCTCTCTTTGTGGAGTTTCTATGTCAGCGCCGATTCTTCAAAATAGCCTCAAGCTGTCAGCTATCTTGAGTAGGTCGTAGCTTTGGAAGCATGAATAGCAGCACAGCCCGCTGAGTCCGCCCTTGACCGAGTTTCAGTGTTATAATCTAAGCTTACATTCGTTATGAATGTGCACAAATACTCAAAATTTTGTTAGAATTGAAGGAAGAGAAATAGTGGGATTGAAAGAATTCCCCGTGTTGATTTGGGCCCTCTGTGTAGAATGGACTAACTGCTTTCCTACCTGGCAGCTCGTAAGATGCGCGAATAGGTTAACTGGATCACTTCCAACATGACCATTGGTGGTAAAGTGCTGTGCAGCAACTCGTCCGGCTGGGGATCCATCACTTTGACCATTCCTGCCACCAGTATGATACTTTCGTGGAGGTCTGGAGGGCAGGATTGCCGATAGACTTGCACATCAGGCTCAACACCCCAGCCACAGGACAGCGACGCACCTGTAACATCTACGCTGTCTAAAGGCCTCTGTTTTGTCAATCTGTCATAATTTCTACATGACTAAACCATCGGAGCGTGCCCTTATTTTACACTGACACTTTCTTTTAATCCCTCTCTTTCTCTGATTTTGTCATTGTTAATGTAATACCTTTAAACGAGCAATTTTTTATTTTTTGTATATTTAAGGATTTCTGAAACAGCTCAAACGATTTTATTGAAATTTTTTTATTTATATTTAGGGGAGATAAATATATCTAGTTAAGTTTCATTTTCAGAAATGACCGATTTCAATAACCTATCTACTGTTAGATATAAGCTTACTAGAGTTTGGCTGCTAAGCTATTTTTACTAATTAATGAAAAATAACAGTGGTTGCCTGGTTACTTATTGTTGCTAAGACATTTTTATTAATCATGGAAAAATAACATTGGTTGCCTGGTTACTGATTACTCATATTTCATTAGTAAGTAATTTGCATAGCTCTCAGTACATATAATTTTTAAAAAATTACCGAGAAAAGATCGGTCATCCAGGTACTTGACTATAAAATACGCAAAACCATGATTAAAAAACTACCTCGGTCATTAAAAGCGCTAACTTTCAAATCAAAAAATAATCACAAAAATAATTTCATCCAGTTAAAAGTTCTGATTCAAAAAACATAAACCAACCGGATTGAGAATCTTCTCGTTTTTTGAATGTATGTTGAAAAGTTATATTCTCAATTTCAAATAAAAACTCTAGAGTTCATTTCCTCACAGGCAAAGTCGCGGGCAATGTTCTTATACTAATATTATACATGTTTGGAGGGAACTCAATCACGCCAAAACTACTGTACAGATTTTATTGAAACTTGGCAATGTTGTGGCATATATACCTAATTAAACATAAGCGCTACCACAATAATTGCCACGGGATTAGTCCACGCAGAAGGAACCAAGGCCAACAATTAGTGGTATCGATTCTGACACACATCGACTAAACTAAAGACTAATTAAAGAATAATGAATTTGCTTACTTTGAGGTTAGATCAATTCGTGTCCGTGGATATTCATTATTAGTATGTTTGAATACGTCCGTCCGTGCGTGTGTATATTCAATAAGAGCCAATAATTTGGATTTAGGCAAACATAAACAGTTCGCCTTACCCCTGGGCGATCAGTAAACACTGGCACACTTCGTTTCTCACGTATGAAAAGTGTCGCCTCGGTTGTTTATACCAGCACCAATATAGAAACGGACTTTTAATCTCGTTTCTACGTAAAATATTGTGTCCCTAAGCACATATGAATTTACATACATGTGAAATACTTTCTATTTGCAGGGTTCGGTAACATTGAGATATGTCGTCATGAGAGTAAATAAAGTTGGAGGGTAGTTCAAACACCAACTGAGGGTACATTTAAAAAGTAACGGACAATAATGGCCTGTTTTCTTTTTTTAGGTTATGAAAAAAATGTTTCGATGTTAATGTTATTTTTATTTATTTCATAATGAGGAACTGGGATTCGTGCCAGATATGGCGACGGACTTACCATCGGCACATCATGAGATTTTAATATTAATTTACAATATTAAATTACCGACCAAGTGCGAGTCGGTCTCGCTAGAAGGTTTCCGTACCATTATCTATAAAAACCGAAAAAAATAACGTTTGTTGTAGGTGAGAACCCTTTATATATTTATTTCATCCTGTTTTTAGTATTTGTGGTTATAGCGGCTACAGAAATGCGTCGTTTGTGGAAATTTTAACTTTCTAGCTATTACGCTTTTTGAGATACAGCCTGGTGACAGACAGACTGCAGAGAAGTCTTAGGGTTCCGTTTTTAACCTTTGGATATAAAATCCTAAAAAGCACTCATATTTTGTAATAAAAATGGATTTTTCAAACTTTAGGTATTTGGCTTAGAAAAATGAAAAAGCATTTTTATCTTGTTTACCCCAATGGAACCGGAAATGGCGGCGGGTAAGTAATCCGGTCGCGGGCATCGCGTGCGGTCCGGGACCGCGGCTCGCGTCACATTACCCACTATCTCTCTAAGCCGCGCTACACCCCGGCTGCGGAACTATTACTGGCATTAATGCATTTAATCATCATAACTGGAATATGGCATTTCAATTTCAGTAGGTTTATAAATAGTTTTATATATGATGAAAAAACTAACACATTTATTAATATTGCTAGTAAATACACATTATCTCATTCTTTAAACGAGTATTTATTGAATGTATTGTTGTAGTTTATGGATTCATAACAGCCTTAATAATATTGCCCAATCTTGTCTAGGTAAGAGTCGTATAATTGATAATTATCTCATATTCGAATTATATTTAAGCAAAACTGAAACTGAAAAAAAAAATGGCATTAAGATTTATGAAATCGCAGTAATAAGAACACATTAAGTTACATAAATAATTAAAATGTCCATCATTTCAAATAACCATATGGATAGGAAGATAAAAATAAACATATATTTTTTAATATATATATTTTTGGTCAAGGACTTTATATTTATAAAATAGGTCGATTAGCTTAAATCATCATACGAACAACTTTAATTATATATATTTTAAAAGAACAGTACCCGTATATTAGAAGATATTTAAGAAAAAATATTAAAGATAAAGTAGTAATTTCTTGTCACTTTGACCGAGTATAAACACTTTAAATAATTAAAAACATTTTTCTAATAAAGTAAATTAAAATAAGCATAAACATACAGATTTTTCCAGTCATATACTACCTGCGTGTTGTTTGTGTAATATTTCGTGGCGAGTTTAAGTATAAACAATACCAAAACACCATAATAAACTTGCGTAAGAATTTATTCATATATTTCATTCAAATTCAAACCAAACATAAATAGTGATCGTTTCGATGATATATAAAACATTAAAAACCTTTTGTAATTGTTTACCAATGGAACCGGAAATGGCGGCGGGTAAGTAATCCGGTCGCGGGCATCGCGTGCGGTCCGGGACCGCGGCTCACGTCACATTATCCGCTATCTCGCTAAGCCGCGCTACACCCCGGCTGCGGAACTATTACTGGCATTATTGTTTTTAATCGAGCTCACTGAGGCTTGAGTTTTTCAATTTCAGTGAAATTTTTAAATACTTTCAAAAATATTGGTCTTATATGCAATAATCGTTCTAGCTGGGATAGTATTCATAAATATTGATTCATGAGTTCTGAAACTGACTCATAAATAATATTATTATAGTATCTTTGGTCTTCGTTCAATAGGCCTGTGATAAGAGACAACTCTTCAGTTTTTTAACCAATAGAAAACATTCATAATAGATTTACCATAACTATAAATACTTGTATAACATTGTGCCCAGTTTAACCTTGTTTCCAAAAATGTGAGGAATTCAACACTCAACACTAAATAAATTTAAAAAATAATTTTATATCTTCAGAATAAATTTCGTTCTAGAAAATTCATTTCACAAAATGCACTATCTTCGTATAGATGCGTCTTTAACGAATTTTACGAGGCAAAATTCATAAAAACGGATATCCTCTAAGCCAATATAAAAGGCGCTTGCTCCGTTGCCGAAGGAAATTGTGAGCGAAAATAAATCGCAGTAAAACAAGCCTCGCTAACTTTATCAAGTGCTTAGAACGTCAATAACTACAGGTCTTTATTTTAGCAAGTCAATTATTTAGCTCGGGCGAGCGTGAGCTACGTTTTAATGGCGGAGTTTTTAAAAATGTTTTGCCAACTCGACGTGGTTTGTTTTGAGCTGAACTTCCTCGTGATCCCAGTTAAGGGAAGCTTTTAACGTTAAAATAAACAACTTTTCTTATCTGATTCATGCCACTCTGTTCCAACTTCAAAACTTCAATATTAATTTCAAAGTGCGTGTAGGAATCATTGATGTTATGTTCCATGTGTAGATTCGCCTTTTATTACTCTTCCGCCTTTTATTACTATTCTTTTTCCGCTCACTGAGATTTTTCACCCACTACATTAAACAAAACTAGGTACCACTTTTCGACTGCTTCGAGCAGAAAAAAAAATTCAGGCTTAAGGCAATGAAAAAGAAAGCCTCATTACATATTTGTGATTAACAAACATTCGACTTCATTTCAGTCGACAATTACAGATAATCTGAGGCTTTTTTTGTTTTATCGACCTATGGACGTAACTTACTATTTCTGCTCTCCGGGCGAAATGTGATAACTTTTCGCCTGCAGTGCTAAACGGAAAATACACATTTCGACTATGTGGAGCAAAAAATGATATGCACACCTTGAGTAGTAAAAAAGTAAGCTTTGAACTCTTGTTTTACTTCCCTAGGGATGTAATATTCTATTTTTTGTCAACATGCGCAATTTAAGACGCCAATAACGGCAAATTGAAACTCTACTTTACAGTCGCGTAGGATACGATATATTCTGATTAGAATTTTTATATGAATAGGCTGAAAATAATACAAAATTGTCACATTTGGGGGTGGGGGATATATGTTAATTTGCCGAATGTTATGTTATGACCAATGCTATAAAAATCATGTTTATTCAAGAAATAAGGCTTTAGTAATTTCAAATGCAAATATATAAAACTAGCTTTCCCGGCAAGCTTCGTACCGCCCGCACTCAGAGGTATGGAAAATATACGCACAAAATTTCATGAAAATGGTATGGAAATTAATAAAAAGTATCCTATGTCCGTTCCCTGGTTCTAAGCTACCTCCCCAAGAATTTTTAGCCAAATAAGTCCAGCCATTATAATAAAAAATACTACTGGACAAATTAAACAAATTGATCTAACCCCAAAGTAAGCAAATTATATGCTTGTGTTATCGGTGTTAGACAACGATACTAATATATAGAAATACTTAAATAGATACTATAATAAATTTAAGATAAGCCCAGACTCGGAAATACATATATCTATGTTCATCACACAAATGTTTGTCTCCGTTGGGAATCGAACCCGAGCCTCGCGGTTAGTCGATACGGTTAGGCGTGTACGCTAGCCACTCGGCCAACGAGGCGGTTATTGAGCTGTAGATACTGTAACTAACACAACTTTCCTTTATATACGAGTATATAGATATTTAATTAATATATTATATTTATTATCATTGATTTGATAATTATTCCGATATTTTTGTACTGTTATTTGTAATTTCGTTTGTAAAAGGGTCCAATCGTGAGCTTTCCCTTTGGCATTTGTGTGATGAAAATGTATATATTTCTGGTTGGTATGTATTTAAGTATTTATATGTTTTATTCGTAACACAAGCGTATAATTTAATTATTTTTAGATCAACTTCTGTAGTTTATACAGAAATATTTATTTATTTATTGCGCAGTACGTCAATAATTGAAGTTTATTCTAGGTGGCTTGCCTCTGTTGAATATAAGCTACGTTTTAATGGAGGACGTATTAAAAATGTTTTGCCAAGTTGACACGGTTTATTTAAAGCTAAAATTCCTCGCAGTTTCAGTTAAAAGAAGTTTTTAGCGTTCGCATAAACATTTTTTTTATCTGGTTTATTCCACTCAGCTCCGACTTCAAATCGTCTATTTTTATTCAGGATTTTCCTAATTTTTGAACATACGAGAATGTTAGTGGTTCATTTAAAGAATTTCATTTTATTTTATGGCTTTAATTTACTGGTTACAATCTATATGAGTATTTTCTATGGGATAAGAAAGCGAACAGGCTCATGGGACCCCTGTTGGTAAGAGATCACCGTGACCTATAGACACCATAGATGTTGTATGTGCGTCTTTGCTTTGTGGTAGACCTTTTGTGCTAGTCTACTGGCTACCCTACATCCTACTACGTCATTATAGTGGCAGGAATAGATAAGGTGGTGGATCCTCACCCGGGCGAGTTGCTGAACAAAACTCTACCACCAGTAGTCCTGTTGGTAGTGACCAGTTAACCTATGCTCGCCTCTTACGAAATGCAAGGAAGGCAGTTGGTCTATTCTACATAAAGAGCCTGGACCAATATAGGAAAATTCCTCATCGTGTTGGTTTTCAATTGGATTGTGCTGTTTTCTTTTCTAGGTTGCAGAAGTCGAAAGGCAGTTACTCTAATGAATACTAGATCTATCTTCAAATTCCCTAGATTAGAAAATTTATCCTGTTATTATTTGATGTAGAAACGGAATAAGACTAGGTCGAAGAAAACAAACAAAGCAGACAACGGGCTATCTCAAAGAAAAAATAATAGTAATTTAAATACACTATTGATGTAACTAATTCAACGCTATCATGTTAACACAGTATACAATTGCCATTATTATACATATATATCTTCACACCGGGTCCCTTGCGAGGTAGGCAGAGAATATCTAGTGCCAAATGTCGCGATCCCTACCTGCCTAGCTTCCTCCACATTCATCATTCTCTTCATGCATACAAGTTGGTTGCAGAGACTCTTGATACACCACCCTCTGACAATACGCGAGCTATTTGTCTGTTTTGTCAATCTTTCATCTTTTCTACATGACCGGCCCATGGAAGCATGCCTTATGTGATAGGTGACAAGCCTATCGCCACTTCGGGCACATCCCAATCCCGGGAAATGTAATGCTTACTCAGAAAAATCTGAAAAACATTTAAGAAAAGTTGCCCGACCTGGGAATTGAACCCGGGACCCTTCGCGGCTAACGGTCTTAACAGGCGACAGCCGTATCGTTACTTACACCACAAAGGCGATCACATTATCACATCAGAGAAAAACATTAGATGAAAAAATAGACCGAGAATAACTAAGTATTTGATGGTGAAATTTATAAAAATATTTATTTTAAAGTTGAAGCGTCAGTTTTATTATATTTGTGTTAAAAGTTAAGTTTTATGCTTCAAATAAACAAGTTTTCTTGTTTGATTTATACCACTTTGTACCGACGGCAAACTTGGCCAATTTTTAAGTTTTAAAATATAGCTAAAATTTTATTACTTACACTAAAATGTCAAGAACACTCTTATAATAATAGCTATGTTTTCATTGCGATGCTTTTAAATTTGAAATAATATTATTTAAATATCTTAGAAAATGTATATTATCTTTCTTCCTATATATATGATCTAGCTGACCCGGCGAACTCCGTACAGCCTTCAATTACGGGTATGAAAAATAGATGTTGTCCTATTCAAATTTCATAATAATCGGTCAAGCCTCTTCTGAGGAGTTTAGCTACTAACACCGCGATGTGAAAATTCTAGTTGTCCGTCCACAATGGACTCCTAAACTACTTTATCGATTTTGTTCAAAAATTGCACACGGATAGGATAGCTTACAACAATCACAATTTATAGTGGCAAAAAAACGAAAATAAAATATCCCCGAAGGGGTAAGCAGGGGTACATATGCACCCTTGATTAGCGATCTCAGCCCCATGATCCCATGATATGACAGGTGGCAATGCCGTTGCCATCTCGGACACTAATTCAATCCCAGGAAATGTTATGTTTTATAGGTAAACTGAACAATTGTCGCCTCTGTGGTCAAGCATAGTCGGTGTCCCAGGTTTGATTCTCGCGTATGACAACTTGTTCTACGGACTCTTTTATATTTGTTATTAATTTTAATTACACACACTATAAACATTAATGAATACCCAAATCAGTTCAATATCGTCCTACAAATATTATAAATGCGAAAGTTTGTAAGTATGGATGTTTCTTAATCGTTCACGAAAAAACTACTGGACGGATTTGGTTGAAACTTTACGGTGCAATAGCTGATACATGAAAAAAGTACATAGGCTACTTTGTATCCTACTACATTGAAAATAAGGTATATTTTTAAGCAGTAACCATTATAACATGGAAAAAATTTTGCTCTTTGAAATTTATATATGCTTTTAAAATAATTCACGCGAGCGAAACAGTGGGTTGAAAGTTAGTCTTCCATAAAATTTGTTTCATGTACGTACGTAAACCTCAAATTATAACTCCTATGTCAAAAATATTTTATCGAAGAAAATACACCCATATATTTACTCAAAGTTTAACCCTAAAATTGAAGTTCCGTAGAAAGAGCGGATCGTTCATTATCCGAACACTCCGAATTCGAAGTTACAACAAAAATAATACAAAACAAAGTTGTCTCAGAAATAACATGCACGGAAACTCGAGTTTCTAACAGCAATGAATAAGAAACGAGACCGTTTTACAAAACTTGGAAATATAATTGTTACATTATTAACAGTTCGCAAGTTCACAAACATTACTTATTAAAATTTAGGAGCCTCGGTGACAGTGGAACGCGCTTCGGAGTTCAATTCTGGTGTTCCATTTTCGTACAATCAATGAATCAATTAATCAATGAATTTTTCTATCTTACATACAGGAACTAATCTAGGTTTTGGTCTAGTTTCCCTTCTGGATTGCAGAAGTCAGATGGTTTTGCTTAAAAACTGGTCCTAATCCCCTAGATTAGGTAATCGTCCTCGATATCATCTGATAAATATTTTTTGGGCTGATGGTTAGAGACAACCGTGGCCTATAGACACCATAGATGTTGTAGGTGCGCCGCTGCCGTGGTCGGGCTGTTAGACCTCATGTGCAAGTCTACCGGCTACCTTACCCTCCGGACCGGAACACGACAATGTCATTA
>DVZL01007085.1:0-10942 GCA_018236625.1 Lasaia peninsularis | reverse complement strand
GTATTATTAATAATAATATTTTCAATAAAACTTCTAATAAACGCGCGTGTGAGCTCAACGCGTAAGCGGCGACACCCCGACTATCAGAGAGGCGACGGCGCCACGAAATTTTGTAGGTACTTATTGCTGTATGTACGGCCGAGTGGCGGAGGCCTGTCACCGTCTTACCTAGTCCTGCCACATTAGCGTCAGTGCTTGCCATTGTCGTGTTCTGGTTTGGAGGGTAAGGTAGCCGGTAAACTTACTCACGCAAGATGCTTACCATCCCAGCCTCAGGTTGGCAAAGCACCATTTCCACCTTTGGCGACTATAGGCGACGTGTATTTCTTACTATCTGGAAATCCGTCTGCTTGTTCGCATTCCAATATCATAAAAAAACAATATGTTAACTAGATGTCTTAAAAATATCCTAAAAAGATAGGACCCTTGCAGGGTCGGGTCGGAGGAAATAACCGAAAGTAAGGGATTCATGACGATGAGAACATATTGACACAGACTACCACAATAGCAAGGCTCGGGTACGATTTCCGATTGTTTTTAAGTCTCTATATCGTTTAATGTACTGTGAAATGTTTTTTTTTAATTTTAGATTCGTATCTTGGCCTGAGTTCGAACAATGCCCATTTAGATCTTCGATGGAAAATAATTTGCCAAAATACGCCACTGAAGTCAGCAACGAAAAAAGTAGTTCTCATATTGATGTGGACGATATAGAACATTCAGATTCAGAAACGGATCCAGAAAATATTTAATATTATTATAGTAATAAATACTTATTAAGTTTCATGTAGTTTGTATTATCCAGTTCCATTAAGAGCCACTTAAATAAATTTAGTCTGATAGAAAAAGACAAACTTGTCATGTTTTTTTTTATAAAAAACTGAATAAACATTCGATTATCATGATCATGCATCTATACATTTTGCTTAAAAAAATGAGTAATAGGGTTCCGCTTTTATGCCTTGGGTACTGAACACTAAAAAGATGTTAAATGTATATTGCTTATTGCTTATTTGAGATAATGTCAAATCTCAGCATAATTAAGTTAGCGATTTAAAATTAACTGGTTCACTTACAACATGATCCCTGGTGGTTGAGTCCTGTGCTGAAACTCACCCAGGTAGAGATCTACCGTTTTACCTATTCCTGCCGCCATAATGACATTGTCGTTTTCCGGTCCGGAGGGTAGGGTAGCCGGTAGACTTACACAAACGGTCTAACAGCCCAGATACAGACAAAGTGACGTACCTATAGCTACGGTGTCTTTACGCCACGGTTTTCTTACCATCAGGGGACCCGTGTGCTTGTTCACTGTTTTCCCATAAAAAAACAAAGATCTGTTCCCAATATAACCTGGCTAATCTTTCTTTCAGTCAATTTTGTAAGGTTGGCAAAGTAAAAACAAGCCAACCTAGAGACAGTGAAATGGCTATGAGAAAAAGATAGATGTTTAATTTTGCGGACAGGTCGTTATTAGAAGTGTTATCTCCAGATAGTACTTTTAGCATCAGAGGGCTGATAGTATATTTGTGTCTATTATTCTCTTATTCAACAGATACAAAATAAAACATATCATGCTATTCAGACAATAAATCATATATATACTTTATACACATTGTACACTATATTATACAATTATATTTACTATTTTAACAATAAATATTGCTTTCCAAAATTAAATAAATTGAGAATTATTTGACATTCAGATATGTACATATAAATAAGTAGAAATAATAATCTCTAATTACATTAGGGACGGGTTTTATTTTTTTAGTAACAACTCATTATTGACAAGTAGCAATATAGGCGATTCACACGTCACAAATTTAGATCGCAACTACCTCTAATATAATCAGTGCCTGTCTTACACGAGCCAGTATTTGTACTAACATAAATATCAATCAAATTTTCCCTATAAAACAAATTGAATGTTTTATAATAATTCTACACTGCGTAGTTAAGGTATAGAGGTATTATAGATAGAGCAGTGAAGCCACGCCTCCATTGTGTTTTGGTTAAAAAGAGAGAAGACTACGGATACCTTCTCTATCTGTTCTTGCGAACCACAGGGTGTCTCCCATACTTTATGTATAATACTCTATGTTAAAGGCAAGTAAGATCCTGGAAACAATTATCGAGTGATATTTTTAAGGATAAACTAAGTATAACAAAATAACGATGTTATACAAGAAAATAAGACATTATAGAACGTACATAATTGCATGCGCCTCCCAAAGCGTTCAGACGTTTAGTATAAACTTGGATTGAAAAAAATACGTTTGCGCATTTTTCATAATACAAGTGTACAAGTGATAAGTTGGTTCCAAGTTTTATCGACTTTCAGTTTAATAAAATAAATAATTTGGGCAAGCGCATTCTTGTAATATTGTGGAAATAAAAAATAATAACCGAGACTGACATATTGATCCTACAAGCAGCGCAATCACTTTATTGCTCTTGAGTGTACTATTATTTATAACAATGCTTCCATTTCTAAAACTTATTAAAGGTCTTGAAAAGGATTAGAATATAATACTCAAAAGAGTAATAAACTTTATAGTAGCTCACCAAATTAGTCTCCATAACAGGTTTCAAATGCAGATTACTGATTTCTCTAATACTCTTCGAAAGGGCACCGCTGAAACGATCTCAGCGATTGCATCTGTCTGTACTTTTGAAAAGTAAATTATGTTTAAAAAGTTAATTGACCGAGACAAAACTATTCTTTTCCAGATAGTTACTTTGGATATGCCGTCAATTAGCCTTACAGTATATTATACCACCTCGCACATATCCATTTAAGGCATGAACAATCAATGCAAAGACTACAGATTAGAGGCTACCGCGCAGCGATTTATCTACCCGACTCTAAGACCTAGCAACTAAAAAAATATACAGTCCAATCACCATTTCTAGACCAAAGCAGTAAGAAAAAGGCTATATCGCGGGCTTCCTCGAGGGAAGACCTAGGAGGTTCGGAGGGATGACCAGGTGGCAGTCGTTCCGGTAAAGCCGAAAAACACCACATTAAAAATGAATAGGGCACGAAAAAGGTCCACTTAAATTTATACTACATCCTACAGTTATTACTTTATAGACAGTATACTCAATGAGTAAGTTTATCGATAGTGTTCATCCCATACTAGCATTACGCGACACTTAACAATAACAGTCCATTCTATAGAATCTTAACGAATATATTATAAAGTATCTCACTCCTTCGGTAACACTAAACACAATAAACTAAAGTTATGAATTTTTCACTTATTACAAACTGGGAACATACTGTGAAGTTTGTAGAGTTGTATTTTTTAGTAACATAGTGTGACCAAGCACAAAGACGAGCTTTTCGCAGACATAAATAGGTCTAGTTTTAAGATGTCAATTGGGTAACTCTTTCACACTTCGAATAAATATTTCTTGACGGTTTAGTAATTGGTGTACAAGATAAACGCCACCGATTGACGATAGTTGCAATGAGACCGAAAGAGACTGCCGTTTTGTCTGATACAAGTGGATGTCCTGGTGTCCATTGTCCACATTTCTAATTAATATAATTTGAAGTTTATATGGCAGACTGCAAATTATCATTTCTTACTAAAAAAGATATATCGAATGAGATCAAAAGGTGATAAGATGCGACTTATTAGAATCAAGAAACGTGGGATCTATCGCCTGCCTTCCATTGCGCTGACATTGGATAAAACTTTGAACATTAAAATACGCGCTTTTGATGTTTGCTGAACTACTCTGCTCGGAAGGTTAATTTTTTACAATAATTTAATTATTCAGGTTATATCTATCATTTATAGTCATTCCAAATCAAACAATTTGTTTATTAAGATTGTGGTGGATAGTATCGGATATATAGAGCCTATGCAGTGTAGAAAAACTATTAGTGCCATATCTGACTTATAAACAAAGATAAATTACTAGAAATATTTATAATACTATCTTGTCCCACCACCTTATATACAGTATTTAATTAACTTAAACTGCTATATTAAGTACAGTAAAATAATACAAACGTTCATTATATTGTTATAAATTTTGGAAATGTTTATCGGTGTAGATACCTCTATTATTACATTTAGGTGTGATATAATTTAATGCTGGAATGTCAATATTGTTTTGATTTTTCGAATACTTACCATGAATTGATTTTTGAATACTTAGATTACTCTGTACATTAAAGCTAATGGTATTTAACCCATTTGGAGGCTTGACGTTTGGACTCGAAACAAAGTCTGTCCACTCATCATCATCATTAAGAACAGGCAAAGATTTCGGCGAAGTTTGTGATTTTGGAGCACTAGAAACAAAATCTCCCCAAATATCATCATCAGTTATATCGTGATTAACATTGTTCACAATTGTATGAACTGGTGTACTAACTTTACTAGTCCCACTCGTACTAGTATCACTTTTTAATGAATGAACACTTTCAATTGGGTTAAATCTAGATAAATCTTGTAAGTCTATACCAGGATTTGGCCAATTTATTTGAGAATAACTTTCTAGGGATAACGGTTGCAGTATTTGAGCAGATTTTTGCTGATTTCGTGGCACGCTAGAACTAGGAATTGAAGGTTTCAACAACTCGAAGCTATTTCGACTCGGTTGTAAATGAACAGGTTTTGGTACTTCATTATTAGAAGTATTTTGGTCCACTTGAAATATCTCTGGATTAGAAAAACTTACACTATTCAACTTTATTTCTTTCTCTGATTTCAAGTGGGATGATTTAGATTCATGGATACCTTCAATGTCTAATTTTTCAGTTATATTTAATGTCTGAGCTGTCGTTTGAGGTAAAACATTCGAAATACTAGCAGGTGCAGATTGGAATGTTTCAAAATCATCATCAGCATTTTCAGCAACATTGTTATTTAGTGGTGCAATTTTACCATCCTTTAGAGGTGGTATTTGAGGGTGAGTATCTTTATCAGAAACGAGCTCTGTTGTTTTATCATTCCATGAGACATTTGACACAAAATCGGAAAAATCATAAAATGTTTCTTTGACTTCGCCTGGATCTGGCCAATTTAATGTAGGCATAGTAGGTTCTAACTTTATTGGTTCTAAGATTTGCGTTTTATATACGCCCGATGGTATTGTAACGTTTTCAGGTTTTGTGTTGGATGATTTAGTTTGCTTCAGTTCAGTGCTCACATCAGAACTCTGTTTAAAGTCTTGAAAATCCCAATATTCATTATCATTTTTAGTTAAGTCTTTACTATTATCTATTTTGCATGTTTCTATGGTTTGAATTTTATCAATTTTTTCTACATCTAAATCAGATTTTACAAGTTTGTTAGGACTGCTGCCATAGTGTATTGTTTTGGATCTAGGCGTTTCTGAATCAGTTGGTGTGAAAATATGTGTGTCAGGTAGATTGATCTGTCTTAACGGTTGAATACTTAAAGTACTGGAATATATTTTAGTTACACTAGATGGTACCTCATTTGTAAATGTATCTAAATCTTTTGGAGTTATATTTGAACTAGGCTTCTCATTCTCTGCACTGCAAGCTAAAACACAAAAAAAATGTATTTTATAACTTTACAATCTGTTTTAGAGCTTTGTTTGAACTTTAAAGATTTGGTAATCTTAACCAAACATATTAGATAAATGTTTTTAAAAATTTCGGACTTTTATGCTTGACTTAGTTACTATTTCTGGCACCATAATTGCAATGTCAAGTCTGAAGGCTAGCATCGCAACTAAACTTGCACATTAAGCCTAACAACATCAGCCACAGGACATCGATAAAACCTATAAATCCTAGCACACCTATAAAATCTATGGTGTCTATATAGACCACTGTCATACTTTATGTATATAAGTATAATCTATGCATAACATTAATATATTTAGTAATAGTACCATCTTCTCTATATACTATAAACAATTATGAATTACTTACCATGTGACAGTAATTCTGATATTTTGAGTGTAGAGTGTTTATGAGCCATTTGATCTAAAGTAGCCATAAGGTGTTCTAAATCTAGGAGTAGGGCTTCAGCATATGTGTCTATTGGTTAGGATTAAGGAATAAGCAGAAATACAAGGGTATGTGGTATCCGTGTGCAAGACATGCAAAGAATTACATAGTGAATCAGAACAATGTGAAATAAGCTTTCAGCTTTTGCGCCATCTATGTCTTTACTACAATCGAGAAAAACCTCAAACAGCTAGTTGTTACCCACAATATCACTCGGACCATACTATAAATCCAATTTATAAAAGTAGTGGAACCCCCATATGTTTTATATAAATTTTAATTTTCTGATTACAATTGTTCTTTCATGTTTTTCTATATTTTAAATATAAAAAATATCCCTTTACTAAAACAATAAAATGTTAAGAAGACATTTAAAACCATTATTCCTATCATTAAAGTGTCAAAACTATCAATATAATTTATTACACAACTGTTTTTTTTATTACAATTTATTACTTTTTAATCAATAATTATTTCTTCCAAAATACCGAGTATTATTAACCTTTCAATTTTTGTGTTCATAAAAACTTGTCACAATTAAAAAATTGTATGGAATTTGTGAATATTATTTTGTTACAAAAAAAATCTGTTTCTTTTTAACCCTTATTGCTGGAAAACTTCTAAACTCACATATTTGGCAAACTAATTATATTAATTTCATCTAATTAAAAAAATGACATTTTTTATAAAGTCTAGAAAGACTTAAAATAAGAAAGTCACAATTTGACTTTAATAAATAATAATGTATTATTACATTACGAATAATGAATACATTACCTTACTTAGACATAGGTGGCGCAACACTGTAATTTTAAAGTATGTGTTCATAGCAAAGTTTTACAAAATACGTGAAGGTGATCATTTTTATTGCTTCAACTGCTTTATTACATACTAGCATTGTAATAACTAATGTTATGTATTCAATTGTTAAATGTTAATTAATCTCATATACCAAATGTTTAATAACATATTCACCATTGACACTTTTTTTTATTTAAAGTTGTAACAGACGGTAGAACGGATTTTATTATTACCATTTGTTTGCTTTGTACTAATAAGTAGAATTTATTTAGTATTTCCCCAATCAATACGCACCTTTGAAAATGAGTTGATAAGAAAGCAATATGTATTTGAAAGTTTAAAAAGTCATACTTACATTCCTGTCCTTGAGGAGTAAATGGATCTGTCCATGTGTTTGGTAATTGGTTTGTTGTTTTATCAACACCCTCCGATATTTGTTGAGATGAAAGTTGTTTCTGTGGCTGTAAAGGAGCAGCTCCTAAATTGGATGCAAATCGTGGTGCATTGTAATTCCATTTTGGCCCAAACAGCTGAAAAATTAAAAATTGCATGAAGACAAGACATTTAAACGGAGAAATACCATTTCAACTCTTTTTAAAAGAAATTATCACACATAATGGACAAAATCAAGCATTACTTTACAGATATCCATATTTGAACATATGAAAAATGAAATATGTTGAGAAAAAATTGTGTGTCTGCCTTGATCAAGTAACACTATACTATAGTTTTTGAAGGGAATTGGCAAAATAGTGATTTTATTTTTGTTTAATTATCACACAAATTACTTAAAAGTCAGTACTTACAATATTTCTCGAATCTATACATAAAGCTTTCAACATTATCTTTTGTCCGAAAGAATTATTCCAGTGCACCATGTATGGCTGTCTTATATCTGTATCAACTAAATGACCCCATGTTTCTCCAAGTAATGATTCTAGTTTTGTATCAAACTTTGTTTCAGGTTCAGATATGTCTTCAATAAATATAGTAGTTAGAACACTATTAACATTATCTACAATTTGTTCTTCACTTTTGGATAAAGGAATGTTCAAAACATTTTGTGATGAAATTGACTCTTCTAATGTTTCATTAATATTAGACTTATTTGACTGAAAATCATCAAAATCTCCAAATTCGTCATCTAAATTATCTGGCATTCCTTTGGAAGCACCTAGTATTTTTTCTGGTTCTATACTATTTGCTTGATCTAAGCTTTCAATTATTTCCGAAGCAATGACACCAGGCTCATCAAAATTAGCTTTAAAATCACCAAAATCTTGACCTTCAAATTGATCATTTTCCCAAGGGTTTGCGGGTTCTAATTTTGATAATACAGTTGCATTATCTGAAGAAGTACATTGAAAATCATCAAAGTCCTCAAATTCATCATCTGCTAGGACTTTTGGTGTAGCTAGATCATTATCAATTCCACTAAATTCACTTTTTTTAGTTACTACAGACTCATATGGCTCAGAAATATCTTCATCAAAACCTAATTGTTCAGGTATCTCATTTTCTATATTTGCTTCAATATCATTTTCAGAAACTTTTAAATCGTCATAGATGACAGCGCCGTCAGGATTTATAGATACTGAACAAGTCTCATTATTTTCTTCTAAATTAGAAATGTTTGTTCCTCCTTGGTCTTGTATACTGGTAACAGGAGAACTATCATCATCACTATTTTCACATTTAATTGAATTATTATTACTGGTTTGTAAATCAATAGCAGATATTTTTAAATTTAAATCTTCAACTAAATTTTCCTCTGGATTGGTGACAATTTCAACTGTATCTTTGGTATTAGACTGTGTATCTATTTGTGAATTATTAATTTGAGAAATATCTTCATTATTATCTGTTTTTATTTCAACTCTTTCTTCCTCTTTCATTTCTGTATGATAATTAAGTGGAGATGTATAATGACAAAAACTGTATCCTTGATTTTCGTCATCTTCATCTGGTGGTACTGAAAATTTTTACAGATATCTTTAATTGTCATTAGTATTACCAGTAATAACAAAACAGAAAATAGTTTAAGAATAAAAATAATAGTCCTAATACTTATTAGAAAACAGTTAAATTTTCATGAAAAAAAAAACAACTTGTTTATTATTTTTGACATAGAATTTTGGGATAAAACTTAGTTCTTTCCAACAAATTAATTTTTCAATGTCTTCAATTTAAACAAAATGCACATTTTATTTATAAGCAAAAACTGGCTGAGAAAACGAAATTTAGAATAAATTAACACAATATAATAGCAATATTAAAGTCTTTGTTCTCAAGTATTTTTTTTTAATTTTAGATTGAATATTTTTTATTTGCAGTTAATTCAATGAATATAATATTATCTCTCCTTTTGATGTCTCTTGCATCATTTGCCTCCTAAAGCTCCAACTATCACTTTTGTTCAATCACCACTTTTGACTTAAGGGAGACTAATAAATTTTAAAATGATCATTTTATATGCTTGTTTGTTGCTTATAAATACTTTCAAAAGTATTAGAATCAGAATTCAGTATTTTCCTTCTCCCTTAAAGTAACTAAAAAATACATGGCCAATATTATGTGCACACAATTGATATGTCTGGTCCATTTCCATAAGAATTTATCTACATATGCTTACTTGTCAGTTCTTTTATTTTTTCTTTACTCCTAGAATACATGCTCGTCACTTTAAACTTTTATTCACTATAGGTAAGTAGAAAATATTGCAATAAAATTGACTTATTTTTTATTACTGTGATAAATATACATATTGTCATTTATATTTACATTAATTACTATCTGTTTTTACTTTTACTTAACTTATTTTACATATAATTTGAAACTCTACATCTAGTGAATGTAATCAATCATTACTAGTCATCAGCCACAATTGCATTGCATATTTGTTGACATGATCACTATCCAACATAAATACACACGAATGCTTTCAAAACACAAGATAAATCGAGATGATTTATCTAAGTCCTATGCAATTACGGCTAAAAATCGCTATTATTGTTCTGTCGTAAAAGTCTTTTTATAACAAAACTCATAATTCTACAGTTACGATATAAAAAAGAATTCAATTTCCTTATTAGATATTCTTCATAGAAAACTACAGCAACTTACAATTGTATTGAAAATCGTAATCTTCATTTTCTTTGTCGTCTTCACACTGCTCTGGTGGTGGTGGAGTACTGCAAACTAGTGGAGGAATCGACATTTTTTATGTTTCAGATTGCATTGGAAAAGTTGAAGAATCTGACCTTCTTTAGCCTTATGAACTTTTATTTTAACAACACACACCGAATATTTTGTACTTTGAGTAAACAGATAAATAATTAATTATTTAAAGATAGACAGCTGTTCAGAAGAAATTGTAAATTTAGCAAAGTAAAAAATTAATGAAGATTGCAGATTGATATTTTTGTCAAAACTCAAATGTCAAATTGACATTTTTGTAATATTATAAATATTCACAATCTGTGCTGGTCAAATTGACGTGCTAAGTGGCAATCTTGTTAGGAATCAAATCTCCAAATTACTTTAAGATTCTTTTTTTATTGAGTTACTAAACCGCATGGCTATTTTACAACTTTACGATGAGCAGAATACTCAGCCCGAAAAATCATTATTTAATTGTTAGTAAATATAGCCCTTTTTGCCGACGGCACTTCAATATATACCCCTCACCAAAGTAATAAATATATAACCAAGAACCATTAGGAGGCATTCACGCTCCCGGGGGACTACTTTAGATAGTGGCGAATCAAAGTGAACCTCGATAAAGTGCAGCGGTTCTCTATAATCGAGGTTTCAGAGTAGATAAACCTTAACGCCGTTGAGACCCGCTGGTAGACCGGTCGCCAGTGCATTTGATACAATTGTCCTTACAAATAACAAATGAAGTACCTAGGAGTCATTTTCGACATTAATTACCGCACATATTACATGTCACAAACATAGCTGTGTGCGTACTTAGCCACCTCTAATATCTCATTAATAAACACAGTAAAATTTCACTTAGGAGTAAAGTAACACTTTACAAAACATGATTCAGACCAATTTTTTTTTGATACGGACTAACTTGTTGCTAGCCGAGTGGCTTTTACAACTTCACCGGACTTTGTGGGCGAGCAGAGT
>DVZL01007084.1:0-10942 GCA_018236625.1 Lasaia peninsularis | reverse complement strand
AATAATTTGTTAACTAAGTGAAATTAAGTGAAGTGTTATTACACTTCACTTTATTAATTTCACAATATATATTATAATTATTGTACTGTCCCTATGTGCGAAAATTTTCATATTATGCCCAAAAATGCAAAAATAAGGATATCAATTGACATGGCGTTGAGATTGGACCGTGACGTCACACCTGACTTTATGTTTTCGAAATTTGCGAGGGAATTTCAAAAATGCCACTTAAAGAATTAATTTTATTAATAAAAACTTGAATATTTGCAAAAATATTTATGTGGGGTATATTTCTTCAGCAAAAGAGATTATAGATATCTAAATCACATGCATATTCCCTATTGTAACCTTTGGCCCGTCTGTTGCAGCTCCTCGGCGTGATATTCGCGTGCTGCCTCGCGCGCTCCATCCGCAGCCAATACGAGACGGTCTAAACGATCCCTTCTCGCTCATCGTTTCAATTATATATTCAATTCATATTTATTAATGTTGTGATTTAAGTGTAAGTCATGTTTCCGTCTGCTTATGTTGATAAATGCCATATATTTTTTTATTTTTACATACGATCAAAATGTAGGGAGTCTGCCGACTTTATTTGATGGAATAAAGTGACTAATCAAAAAAATATATATCGTCGAGAATTTTAAAATTTAAGTACTTTTTTTAATCTCTTGAAACCTAAAAAATCTATTGAAATGAATTTTTTAATATTAAATTTTTCAGCAGCATATTAACACTTTACAGCTTTATTTTTTGTTATTATTTTATTGTTTTTCTTATCAGGCCATTGGCAGAGTCGGCATAAGATCCTGCAATATTTATATTATCTCATACATAATATTTGATATTTCAATTCCATTATACAATTTAATAAATAATATTTTTATATCACTCACGTGTTTACTTTTTTTCTGTATATAATGGTGATCATATTTTATGTTTAATTTTAAGAGAGAGATCAATTTCTTATTTTTATATTACACTTTTTAATTTGAAATGGAATTAAATGTTCTGTTTTTAATTCAATATATTTTTCTTAATAATAATCCTTAGTTATTTCAGGAACAATTAAGTTTATAACTTCACTAGATTTATTGTGATTGTAATTTTGAGATTTTTTTATATTTGTAATCAGACTAAGGTATGAATTTGTGAAGACAAATTTTAGTCACCTATGTTGAAATATTAGACTGCACAGATAGAATGATGGTAATTTATATATATTTTTCATACTTCTACTTAAATTTCGATGTTTTAAAGTATACTTATATCAAAAGGTGGCCAAGTTATTTGGAACTATAAGAAACCTTTGAATAAATAACATGAAATTAATATTTAATTAAAATATCCGATGAACAAAACCCTTTTGTTTTGAACTCCTGTAGTAAAAAAATTCTAATTGTAGCTAAAAATGATTTTGTTTTTTTCGTTATAAGTTCAAAAGTATTTCTAAAGTATTCAAAAATATCCTAAAGTCCTGATATATCAATTCATAACGATAATCTTTAAAAAATGAAATATATCACATGTATTCATGGTAGAAGACTGATTTTTCGAATAGATGTGTCAAAACCTATACGCACTTCCCTCAATATTTAGATTTAGATTTTAATATAAAATAGTTCACGGATGCGTTTGTCCGTTCACATTACATTAGACGTTATAGAATATAGAGTATTCGAATTTTTAATCTTTATAGAATCTGTATGTATATTTGTAATAAATATGTGTATATGGTGCATTCGTTTTGTTTGAATGAAAACCCGATCCCTCAGCATTTATATGTCCATTTTTACGGGCGTCGAGATGCGACGAACCCAAGGCTTGTCGATTTACATACATACATACATCGCTTCACACCAGGTCCCCTGCGGGGTAGGCAGAGTATCAAGTGCCAAGCGTCACGTCACCTACCTAGCTTCCTCCACGTTCATCAATCTCTTCATGCATAAACGCCGGTTACGGAGACTCTTGAAGCCACCCACGGATAATACGAGAGCTATTTGGTCGTGGAATGTCAACCTAGGTCTCCCCGGATACCTACATCCATCCACATTAGCATTGTATATCTGTTTTGTCAATCTTTCGTCTTTTATTCTTTTTCCACATGACTGAACCATCGAAGTATGCCCGATTTACTAGATTACTTACAATTACTAATAATTACACAGGATGTCACTAAACACCTTTAGGCCTACTATCCTCGATGCCGTAGGCAGAGGCGTGTTAATATATCCACGATTCTTAACTCCAATAGATATACTTGAACACGGCACTGGCAAGTAGTTCGCCACTTCGGGCACATTCCAATTCCGGGCAATATGATGCTTACTCAGAATAATTTGAGAAATATTTAAGAAAAGTTACCGAACCTGTGAATTGAACCTGGGACCCTATGCGGCTAACGGTCTTGTGTGCGTTACCCCAGTGCTCAATCTGTGGTAAATAAATGGAAAAATCAAAGCGCCTAAATAGGAAAACATATAAAGTCACCGAAAACTGTATTCGATCCTTGGCGTGTATAAGTATTATAAAAAAAATTCAAAAGCATACATACATGCTTTTTTGAATAATATAAATTAAAATCAAAAAAACAGCACATTGACATCACCATATCTTGTATGTCTAACTGTCTCAATCTATGATGTTTGTTTTTGCGTGAAATGATTGCGTTTAGTCAAATAATATGTAAAATATTTAATATCCAGTGTGAAATATTTCGCATTAAGTAAATAAACTAAACAAAAATCATAACAGTAACACAAACGCTAATTACTACAAAAAAGCGGCGGTTTCATACTTACCTACAAATGTAATATAAAATAAATTATTCGAACACAAAAAGTTCCTTAGTAAATATGTATCTACCTTGTATAATTTAAACAGTTTCGCTACGGGTTATATCCAGAACAACTGTAACGTGATCGTCTGTTAAGCTAGCATTGTAGAGTACCTAAGCAGAATCCAAAAAGTCTTGCGTACAAAAGTAAAAAATTTGACGCTCTTCTGTTTCCTAGGGAACTGTGAAGGGCATCCTTTTTTAAGCAATAAGTGTTTAGATTCTGCTTACTTCACAATGCTAGCTTAACAGACGTGTAACAACTTTACTGTGTTAAGTGTTACGGTGATAATTCGCCAGGGAGCGCGTTACATTTGATTGGGCCAAAATGTAACTACTAATTCGTTATTTTTAATATGGTTTTCATCAATAATGGGTTTGTATTTGATTAGTAATGATTTCTGAATAAGTTTTACGACAATGACTCACTAGGTGGCACTACAGTAACCTTATGACAACGAGAGGCCAATTCCCAGGTAGGCAATGTTTGTTGGACGAAAATTTACTAACTAAATAATTACCTTTTAGTAGAAGGTATGTTCCCGACAAGTTACAATGTTTGTAATGGTTGGCGATAAGCAACGTTGAATTTGAATAGTATATTAACATAATATATTCACTGCCGGAAATGGTAAATAATTTTCTGTTAAATATTAGACAGTAAAAAGTTACTATCAAATCAGACAAAATACTGTTTAATTTAAAATTCATTTAACTTCCACTGCACGTAGTATTACTTTCTTGTCGTACATTTACTTGAATAATAACTTAATAGGGAAAAGGTTAGATTACGAGCTTGGGAACATTTTTAAAATAATGTTTCCAAAGGCTACCAATCAAGATTGCGCCAACGAAATGGTATCCTCATTGAAAACTGCCACTAATCGAGTAAATGCTCGAATAAGAGATAATTTCGATAGAAGACCACCAATCAAACGAAAAATAAACAAAGAAAAGATCTGATTAAATAAGTTCTTTTTTTAATTTCATTCGAATAATATTCCTGTTTTTTTCTTATATTCCACCTCAAATTCGGTAATAGGGATTATGCATGTGATGTAAATATGGCCCAAAAAAATAACGTGTAATCTTTATTGTTGAAGACATATACCCACATAAATATTTCTTCCAATATTCAAGTTTTTATTACTGAAATTAATCCTTTAAAAGTAGTATTTTTGTAATTCCCTCGCAAATTTCGAAAAGGCAACGCCAGGATGTGACGTCAAGGTCCAATGTCAACGCCATGTCAATTGATATCTTTATTTTTGCATTTTTGGGCATAATATGAAAATTTTCGCACATAGGAACATAATAATATTTATTATATACCTATATTGTGAAATTAAATTAGTAAAGTGTGATAACACATCACTTAATTTCACTTCGTTGACAAATTATTGTTCTCACTTCCCGGTGGACGGTGATGTCACGCTAAAATGACAGTGTTTAAATCGTCCGAAAATGATGATACTTTGGATAATTTTTTTTTAGCTTATTTATCACTATTTTGAAGGTGTTATATTTTTCTCAGTTATATAATTACTTGAGGTATTGTTTAAAAAAATAAAAAAGACACGTGCATATTCCTTATTATCGCAATCTGTTGTTAAAATTTTCAGCTTGCTGGCGACAAGTTTTCCTTTAACCTCGGTTAACAATAAATTATCACACGAGACGGTAAAAAGAAGTTGAACCGCGGTGAAAATATAAAAATTTAGTATGATATACTGATAAATTATAAATCTTACTTCTTAGTTTTGCCGTCTATTTAACGTCGTCTTCCGACAGTACATTTATAGTAAATAATAAATATGCATGTTTTTTAACAATACTTCAAGTAATTATACAACTGAAAAAGTATTACAATTGCTAAATAGTGATAAATAAGCTAAGAAAATTATCAAAACTATCATAATTTTCGAATGATTTTAACACACCGCCATATTAGCACGCTTATTTGTTACGTCATCGTCCACACTCCACTGAGAAATGAGAACAATAATTTGTCAACGAAGTGAAATTAAGTGAAGTGTTAATTTCACTATATTATATATACTGTATTTTCCCTGTGTGCGGAAATTTACATATTATGCCCAAAGATGCAAAAATAAGGATATCGATTGACATGGCGTTGATAGTGGACAATGACGTCACGTCATGGCGTTGTGTTTTCGAAATTTGCGAGGGAATTTCAAAAATACTTAATTTTATTAATAAAAACTCTAAATCACATGCATATTGCCTATTGCTATTCTCTTTAACTGCGATTTACAGCCTCAATAATCGACAATCTCGTTCGCCTTATTTTATACTGAAATTCTAAAATGTATTAAATAAAACAGCAGTTTGTGTCCTAATTACACACATTTTTATTTTCCTATTTTATACCATGATATAAATTTTAACAAAGGATGATTATAAGGGTTCAGAGTTTATGAACATCGTCGGTTCATTCAGGAACATCAGTCGCGTCGATCGGCCGTTGTCTTGCGACACGATTCGAGTCACAGTATAAAATAATTTAAAAAAATCACATTGACAAAATATATCCCAGTCGCGAATACGGATACAGTATTCCTCCACGTTGTATGTCGCAAGCATTTGAACTCTCACAGCACCAGATTAACGAAACCAAACAACTAGACAGTCGCCCCGGCGGTATTTCCGCACTTTCATATACGCGCGACATACATTCAGCTAGAAATTACAGAGCTAAATTTCTATACTTTAAAAACTAGAGTTAAGACATACATTATACATTAACTAACTTACGACTAATTGTTTACATTCTAAACGGAATATTCTAGAAAGACGAGTCGTATTCGGAGCGGAAGCTTAGCGGCCATTTTGGCACATTTATACATGTCAAATCATAAAGTGCGTTTTGATATGTAAATATTACAAAACAAAACTTCGTATCGATGATTATGTCAATATTGACATAACTTTTGAGTTCATTTTAATCTGACAAAATTAGTACTGTCATTCAATCCAATATATAAAGAAGCTATTTTTTTTACTATAAAAATAAATTAGTTTATTTATAATACATATATTGGAGAAAATATTATATGTCCTACTGTCACAATTTTTATTTACCCGGTTATGCAGGGATAGTCAAAAAGCTCATTATTTTTTCTAGATATGACGTAAATTTTTATAGATTATCATTAATATCAATTATAGTTTCATTTTTAGGATTGCTTATTGCAGGATAGAATTAGCGAAAAGAATAAAAAAAATATCATATTGGTAACATGTACAAAATGGAAGGTTAATGTTAAGAAAAAGTAGGATATCTACAAAACAATATTCAAACTGTAGCCAAATATTCTCGACTAGAAAATTTACATTAAAAATTGTAAATTAAACATATATCCAAAATTCTATTTTCATTGGAGTAATGATAAACAAAATTGTGCAATAAAATTTTAATAATACAAAATATTGGCAGTTTTCAATATATTATTAACTAACAAGATCACAATTTTATACCAACCAATCACATAAGCAAATGCACCCTGCTAGGACATAGACACATTATATCAATAATTTTATATAACCTTACATAGTAACAGTTCACGTAGTGGGTTGAGATCAATGCAATATGTGGCAAAAATTGACTCAATTCACTAAATATGCCTACGACAGAATATGATATAGTTAGACACAAACTGACTAAAACATACATTTTTAGCATTAATTTTTATAACCTAAGAAAAGTGAAAACCGAAAAATTCCAATTCACCGCTTAAACATTTTTTCGAAATGACATTTTTTAGGCTAAATAATTAACATAAAAGTAAATAATTGAAGTTCGGTGATTAAGATTCAATAATAATTACGTTCGTAGTTGGTGATAAATGTATTATGTCGAAACATGTCAATTTCAGTCAATTTATGTCACTAAATACCTTACATCACTGTATATAACATGTAACAGAAAGTTAATTCGTAACTAAACTCGTCGCCTAAAATAATACAGTCCAACTGCTCTAAGCAATCACAATTATTGCAACTAAACATTGACAAGCTGTACAACAATATTCATTTTTTTCAATATATTACCAAACTTGAATCACTGGGAACAAATTAGTCTAGTCAAAGATAGTGTACATATTTTTTTTTAATTGAAAAAGGACCCATACAGATTTTATTTTATAAGAAAGTATAACTTACTAGTAATAAATATTGTTTGTTTATATGCCTCCTAGCTTGATATACAAATATGTTGATAATCGTGTTATAAATTATTCACAACCACAAATAATGAAAATACAAAAAGTGCATATAATTTTGATTAATTATTTCTGTATTTTATCTATTGTCAATAAGTAAGCGTTAAAATATCAAAGTATTGTCTGTACAATACAATGAGCTCACATAACATTTAACGTTATAAAGTTTCCCATTTCACAACCAAACATATAAATTTCGAATTTCATTGAATCTGATTTGAAATTAACTGGCCTGGGTCATATAGGAAACCAACATTTTTTTGTATTTAAAATATCAAGTTTTTAATTATGTTTTTTAAAGTATTACTAGGCTTTTCAGACTATCAAGTTCTTAGAAGATTAGGAAGAAGAAAAACAATAATAATTGATTCCGCCAAACAAAAACACAAATTAGGAGGGTATTGTGTTTTTTATCTTCTTGTCTTAATCAAACCTCTTCCAGCATATTAACAAGTACTATGCATCCAAGAATTGTTATAGTCTCTTTAATATTATGTATAAACCAATTCTAACGTAAAAAGCTCATGCCTACATAATATAAAAGAGGGTAGAAAAAAATACAAAATTTGACCCCTCAGTTAGATGAAACTTCGGTTTAATTGATAGTTAATATTAACTTACTTTTCTTAATTAAAAACGAGGTAATATATTGCAAAAATGACATACAGATAATGTTAGCTTACATTAATGCGAACAGGAGGGATTTAGAACAGAAACGTTTGAGTATAATAATTATGTTGGCGGGGCAACAGAATCATGTTGCATAACGTTTGGTCCAGAGGCGTGCAATACGGTCATGCTCTTCTTTGTTTTGGAGATACTGTGTTGCAATACTGCCAACTAAAGGATCAGCTGAAAAAAAATATTTCTTTAGTATTTTAGGTTTTGTTAAATTGTGGGTCACTTTTAGGAAAATTAATTTATATTATGTCATGGCCAATATCACTAGACACATGTGAGAAGGTTTTCATTTTTTCAAAGAGATTATGAATTATGAGACGAGGTAAGAACTGAGATGTCACAGTCAACTTTAGTCACATTTAATATACGTTAAGATAGTGTCAAGTGAAATGAAATGAAAATTATTTATTTGCCAAATATGTGTGTTTAAAAGTTGTTACAAAAATAAGTTTTTAATTATACCACCATTCTACCACAATGTGGTGTGCCAATATTTTAACACATAATTTATATTTATTTATTTACTATATATTATATACTAAATACTAATTATCTTGTTATTTAAATGTTAGTTAATGTATAATTTATACCTGACTTATTTTAACCCAGTCTAACATAAACCACCAATGTTGAATGTGTTTGTGAATGTTTCCACTTAATCATTTCCAGAGACATGTTGTGATAGCCCTCTTTTAACATTTAGTGTTTATTTCATTCAAAGCAGTTTAAAAATAAAGAAGTTATGTAAATCACATAATATGTACTAATTTAAAAAGAGCTTTGGTATAATATGAAACTAATATAAAATGGGGTTCAGCTTAGGTTGCAAACACATCTAATGAATGCGATGTGGTAGTGTAATATAAAATTGATCTATTCAAATATGTGGAAAAGGGGGAACATCTCAGCCTCTCATTTAATAAACCATTTAAATTTATCACTATTTAGTAATCTGTTTATATAGTGTTCAATTATAATGACCGTAACATTTGTTTACATTGCAAATTATATTAATTTAATTTGTTTTCAAATTGTATTAATTAAATTTTATGTTTTGTGTTTTGTATTTATGTATAACATATTAATGATACTAGCTGCCCGGCCTGGCTTCATACCTATAGTTTGTTTGTAGTTGACATAATGACAACAGCATTACCTACCGGGTCCAATTGTATTTTTAAATCATACAGAAAACCATCGAAATATCTATATAGAATTTCAACACAATCAGTTTAGCCATTTAGAAATTATTTGAAATAGATAAGTACACAAAGATAATTCTTACTACTTGTTCTCCCATTACCCGTTTTCCCATAGTATTAAGCATTTTCCTGCATTAAAATGTAGTCTATGTTCGTCAGGGATATAGTCGGCTTCCAATGGTAAAAAAATTGTTCAAATCAGTCTAGTACTTTCGGAGCCTATTCAATACAAACAAACAAACAATAAAATCTATTCCTCTTTATAATATTAGTATAGAAATATAGATGAAAATGATTTATTTGTCCAATATGTGATGTGAACTATAAATTATCCGTATTACAAGACCAATGTAACAATATTTTTCTCTGCAATCCTTCTTCTTTTATTTAGTGGCTTTTTGCATTTGCTTAAGCAATATGATCTCGCCAGTGTCCGAGTGTTGGATAAAGCATGTTTAGAAAAATAATTAATGCTATTTAATCCCGGTAATCTCGAGCATGTATGGTTTTTATTGAGATTGATATTATATTAATGATTATAATCAATTTAAAAGCAGTGATATGGCAATAAAATTATTCTTACACAAAAAACATTAATTACTAAAAAAAGTCTAAAACATACCTGGATTGCAATCAGTTAGTAGTGAACATATTGACAGAAGAACTTTCGATATGGTCAATGCTGGTGACCAGTTATCTTTGAGTATATCTAGACATATAACACCCTGGCTGTTGATATTACAATGATATATCCTAGTGCGGAATGTTACCTGAAAAAGAAAATACTCTGTTAAAAGAATAAAAATGTCCCCCATGCCATTTTCACATGATATTAAACTATAAAAAGGTTTTATATTTGTCATAAATATTATGCAGCAAGTACCTTTAATTATATTAACATTTCACTCTCAAGAAGGTAAACTTTTAAATCTCATTTATGTATACTATGTAATATCTACCTCAAGTTGAAACAAAACAAAAGGGAAAGTTGTCTGCTAGTTAAACTAAAGAACTGTACTAAACACATTTTTTTATAGAAGAGGAAGGAATTGGACAAGTTAGTTAGCTAATAGGTGGTGATCACTGGTAACTATGAACACCTACAACAACTGGAGAATTTTAGATGTGTCAAACATACATTAAATAGAAAATTATCCTCACATATTACTGAAAACAGTACCAATAAGTAGCCAATAATATTTCATCGAGAATATTATTACTATACTTGGCACAGTGAACCTTGATCCCTATGACACTGACAGCTATTCCAAAGGCACAACCTTGTAGTGGCATCACCATTAAATTAGAATCATATTAAAGACGTCTAAAAATGGCATTTATTAATTTTACGTAGCTTTAGGCCATTACAATGATATTCCGATGTAATTATAACAATTCTTAACATTTACAAGATATTATCACAATCTAGCTTTATGTTTACGTCCTGCAAAAGATACATCGTTTGTCATTTATCGACTAGGGTGGTAGTATCGATGAACAAACGTCGATAATAGAAACAAATACTTTTAAATGGAACAGAAGATCGGAATATACAATATATATCACTCACGATTGTATACCCAATATAATAATTAAAAAAATAATTATAACAAAACGATATAAAACCAAAAGCTTTTTAACAATTAATTAATTATTAAAATATATTTTAATCATCGTAGCAAAGTTTTTTAGTCTTTTCTACGTCTTTCCTACAATTATCCGGAGTCACTTCGCTACAAGCTTTTTCTAATAACGTCAACATTTTATTAGCTGAAAAATACCCATTTACCTATAAGTTTTATGGCGGACCGGGTTAAAAATTATTAGAAAATGATTTTATTTTTATAAAAAAATTAAATTAATTGCAAAAGCAACATAGTAGACATTAAAAATGCGGATTATAAAATTTTTCAAATCATGTTTACCAATGTAGCTGAATGCAAGCCACTCCTTTGCCAATAAAAAAGTTATAATAAAAG
>DVZL01007083.1:0-10943 GCA_018236625.1 Lasaia peninsularis | reverse complement strand
CTTGTAAGACGTTACGATGCGTTACAGGGGCAGGGAGGGAGGGGGGTTGAACAACGTGTTACGTAACGTTTTGGGAAGGTGAGGAGGGGTACAAATCAAACGTTATATGGGGGGGTGAGGACGGGTCATAAATCATCAAGAATAACGTATTTGACCGCTCCCTAAGAGGCTTCAGAAGAGGAGTTTATTAAATGATTCTCGTCAAATATTCTTATCGGTTTATTATTTTGCCAGTTTTTATGACAATCTATCGAGGCTAACAATGGTATTGGAAATCATTATATTAGGAACAAAAATTTGAATTTATATCATCGTCGTCTGAGTTTTTGATTCGGTAAAAAAGTAATTTAACACTTCCAAAGTGTACTTTCTCGTATAAAAACGATTTAATAAAAACTCGATAAATTTCACTATACATTTACGCAGCAAACAACCTTAGATCAGTTATTTTAGTTTGAGTATATTGTAACAGATTTTTTGTATGTGCGTTTGTTTCCTACAACACCTGACACGCATGTGACAATTGAAACTTTTGTAAAAAGTCCAATTATGTAAATTTTAATTTGTTACGTTCATATTTAAACTATGCAAATAAGCTAATGTGCTGGTCTTTTATAATGAATTGTTATCCGATAAAAATAAAAAACTGGCCAAGTGCCAGTCGGACTGGCACACGAAGGATTCCGTACGGTTATCTGTAAAAAAACCTTTTCATGTATGAGCGCCTTCTTTTAATTTTTATTATATTATATTTTTAGTGTTTGTTGTTATAGCAGCATCAGAAATACATGATCTGTGAGAATTTAAACATTCTAGCTATCACGGATCATGAGATATGGCCTAGTGACAGACAGAGTGACAGTGGAGTCTTAATAATCAAGTCTCGTTTTATGCCTTTGGATACGGAACCCTAAAAAGGCAAATGATAGCTTATTGAGTAAGGAACAAACAGTGGCTGAGGCGTCAGTTTGTTGCAGCCTGAACATCTTACACTTACATCAATATTATTTCAGTGGGTCAATGGTAGAAGAAATAAATTCACACATTTTATCAATGCTTGATGTATTAAAAAAATTGTGCTGCAAGACGTCACGGGACGTTTATTTCTATTAACCAAGAAAATAATTCAAATAGACATATTTTGAAAACAAGAACCAACCCACGAAAAGTAAAATTGTAGATAATTAAATTTTAAAAGAGTAAATAAAAAAATGTAACTTGTTTTATAAAAATATATGTTGAATTTTAACGTGGTTTTCTTCTTCCAATAATTAAAATAAAAAATATCGTCTCGCCCATATCCTCGAAAGAGTAACCAGAGGTTCATATTTTGTGCACCCACGATTAACCAACGATATTAGGTCTCGTGAAATGATAGATTTGCCAAATAACATCATGAGATTTTATATAGTCTATCTATAAGTATATATTGGGCACTAATCTCTGGCAAACTGAAAAAACCTTATTGCCCTACTTGATAATTAAATTGAAGAAAAAAGTTTAATTATCTACAATGTTATTTTCGGTGGTTTGGTTCTAGTTTGCAAAACTATAACCAATGACTTTGTGCCATTGCGACACCGACATCTCAAATAAAATCATTTTTTTGATAGAATTATTTATTTAAAGTAAAAAAATCTACGCTACTGATATCATTTTGTTCTATGTAATTTTGATTTAAAACTCACTGTATATATATCATAAACTAACCAATAGACATTTTAAAATCTTAAATAGATATGTAATTAGATATTTAATAATACGAATTTAGCATTTAATTAGTTCCTTCATGCCTATGAATATATCTATATCTGCGAATGTAACTTAAATTTTCTAAAGGAAAAGGACATAGCGGTTGGAGTGTCCTGCATGAAATAAACATATCTTACCCACAACTGGACATAGTTTTGTAAACTAGGACCAACCGACAAACACTTTGTAGATAATCGAATATTAGTTTTAAAAGTGTAAAGGAATATATAAAACTTTATCATGTTAAATTTTAACATGATTTAGTTGTTTATTTAACAGGTCATCAATTTTTTTCTTTGCACATTTAAAACAAAAAAAAAATTTTATCTTCTAACATACCTTTTTTTGGTTTGGTGTTAGTTTGCAAAACTGTGTACAACTAATGTTACATTACATATCCGAGCTAAATGCTCTTAAAATCAACACAATTGTTGTTAATAATATGGTAAGAAACATGTACACACGTTAGAGTGTCAAACTATAGGTCCTATCTGGATATTACACTCTGAACTACAATCTGTCCTGAGTTAGCATTAATAACTCTTTCTAAACTGGACAACATCTCTATCTGCCCGTTTTCTACATATGAGACCATTGAAACTAACCGGCCTTGTGTGAGTGAGATAGCTAGCCCTATGAGAATGAGATAGATGTTTAATATTGCGCACAGGTTGTTGTTAAGAGTGTAGTCTCCAGCTAGTACCTACCTTTAAATTCAAGGGATAGACCCATATGTATTGGATGGGAGCGTCTCGACCTTATCGCATTGGAATTAGGACCCAAATGTTCTTTTCCTTTTAAATACAATAATATGTAATCACAAATATGGTAGTGGAATTAATTAGGGCCATTTCTGTTTGCATATTGAAAGGGTTAATGTGTACAAAATTATTGGTATGATCTCTAGAATAAAAATGCGTCGATTCACTTCGAACAAGTAAATGATTGGACTGGCGTCAGCGTATAGACTGGTCTTTTTAGTTTTTAAAATAGCAAAAGAGAAATCATAATCATACATTTTCAAATTACATAAACAGCTCTAAAAGCATTAAGTTCAAAATGGTTCAAGCGCTGGAACTATTTGATTTCATAAAATTACTCATTTTAATTTTTATGTATTCAGTTTTTCGGCCTCTATTATGTCCTCGTGCAATAAATAATATATTATTGGCTTCCAGTGAAACGGGAAAAGTAGCGGTGTCTGACAAGTAAGGTTTTTTATAGTTTTTTGATATTTCTTTTGGAAACGGCTCGTCCAGTGATTTATTTGATCGAGGCTGATTATATTCAATGTACGGGACATCCGTATAAAGTATATTGTATGTTTTATTTGTAAGTAGCTGTATGTTAAATATTCCTGTAAAATAGATGTATATAATTGTCACGATTACTGTAAATTATTATAAAAATAAATATAAATAATAGTAATATTTCTTTTCTTTCTTAATGTACTCTGGGCGAGCGTAGTCGGGGTCCGATTTTGTCACAAAATCTCGGGTTTCGCAAAAGTTCGGGTTGGGCAACTTGTTCTATGAGTTTTTCAGTTTATATGAAACAAGATTGCCTGGGACGGCAACGACTATGCCACCCACAATATCCCGGGACCTAATGTCGTCGGCCAATTGTGAGTGCATAAGTACCTCTGCCCATTCCTTCGGAGACATGGGCGTAATGATATTTATTATTTTTAATTTACACTTAGTATATAATTTCCTAATGGTAACAATACGTCTAAAAACACCAAAGATATTAAATCTCAGGCGGTGATTTTAAACACCTTCAATACGAAAGTTTACCAGCTAGCCTATTCTCTTAAAACTGGAACACGATAATAACCAACACTAGGGTTATAGCGACTAGTAATTACAAATCCACGTCTAGTCCGACTAGTGACCTTGTCTACCAATTAAAATGTATTAATTTTCAGTCCCGCCGCCTTCCTGAAGTCTAGGAACAATATTAATTAATAATTCATTATACTTATGTAAATATCCAAGCAAGGCCATGCGTAATCCTTATCATAAAATTCTTTAACGTCATGGTTTGAGAACATTTTATAAGATGTAATATAAATACTGCAAATTCATCATTATTATAAGGTATCTTTATACATGTCTTCCTCCATATTCATTACTTTCTTCATACGAACATGTATAACGCCACATAAGGATTTTGTTTTTAAAAATGCAAACCTTGCCTTACGTTTTTATCTGAACACGACAGTGCTGAGCGGGTTATGAAGACAGGAAAAGGTCTCGGTATGAATCCGACCAAGTATTTTTATTCTACATACATATCTTCACACCACATCCCTGGCGTGGTAAGCAGAGGTTATAAAGAGGAGTGTCACGATCCCTACATACTTGCCTAGCTTCCTCCACATTCATTTCTCTCTTCATACAAACACGCCGGTTTTGGAGATCTCTCTTTCTTTCAGCGCTAACCGGTTGGAAATATCATTTTGTGCCCTTAGCATTTAAAATCAGTTTACAAAAAGTCTTCTAAGAATAAAAAAAATATTCACGCCTATAAATAGGCGTATAACACTTTGGGTATGCAGTGTGTAGGCAGAGGTGTACACAACACCCAAGCCAAACATTAAGTTGCCCGACCTGGGAATTGAATCCGGGACCCTACGCGGCTAACGGTCTTTACAGGCGACAGCCGTATCGCTAGACCACAGAGACTGATACCTTGTATTACTGATGGTGCGATATATATTCTGGGGACCTTGGGACCATACGATAAAAAAAACAACAAATTCGTCACTCATTTTATTCTCACGTATAAAGAAATATGTATTCCTTATTCTATAAAATTATTTCTACTTGTACATTAAAATCTAGTTTATAAGATTATCTTGAGTCTCCAATTATTGGGTGGATTTTGAAACAAACTCAAAAAAACCAAACAAATGAAAGGAGTCGATGAAACTGTAAGTCTTTATATTTAAGGATGTTCATTTATCTGTTTTATTTAGCAGATGATTTCTCCTGATGGTAAAAGCATTACTCAAAATCAAAAATGGCAACAAGTAGTAGCATTTTTAGGATTCCGTACCCAAACAGTGAAATCGGGACTCTATTACTTAGACTCTTCTGTATGTTTCTCATAAGCCGCAGTTGCTAAAAAGTTGATATTTTCACAGATGGTGAATTACTGTTGCGACTACATATAATAAAAACAAAACTAAAATTAATATTTAAAGGGGGCTCCCGTATAACAAACGTGATTTTTTTCTTTTTTTACAGTTATTAGTACGGAACAGTTTTTCGAATTCGAATTTCTTGATGATACTATCGAACCTCTTGCCTAAATAAGCAGGATATCCTACCCCTTAAATTGGAAAACAACAATAACAAGCATAAGGTGAAGTGCAAGATTATGTCAATTAATGGCTCAGTTTTATGTCACCACTATAACTTTGGGGCTCGCCATTGTCGTATTACTATTGGGCGAAGTAGGCTACTTGTCAAATATACATTAAAAAAAACTTACAACAGAAATGATAAAATATATATGAACAAGTATTGTTTACACATTCAATACGATGAAGTCAGTCCTACACTTTACTTCAGATAATAACAAAAAAATATATATATTCATACACTGATATGAAAATGGATATTATAGTTATCAGAACATAATGAAATAAGACGGGAAAATGGTATTATAATTAGTTCTCGTAATTATAAACTTTGTATTTTACTCTTGTCACAAGACTAAAATAGTAGTAATGATAAATGCATGTAATTCGAGCTCAGGTTCGATTCCCGACGGGGGCGAATATTAGTATGGTGACCATAGATATAGATGTCTGTATTTCCGGATCTGTGTGTTTGTTAAATTTATTCTGGTATCTACTTATGTATTTATTACTATCGTTAACACACGCATATAATTTGCTTATTTTTGGGATTACATAAAATTGTCTCATTTGATCGCCTCGTTGGTCGAGGGATTAGCGTATACGCCTATCTCCATCGACTAACCGTGAGGTTCGGGTTCGATTCCTGATGGGGACAGGCATTTGTGTTTATTAAATTTATTCTTATATATATTTAAGTATTTTCATGTTATGTTAATCATTATCCATCATCCAAAACACATTTGGATGTATCGTTAATTAACACCCATAACACAAGCATAATTAGCTAACTTTTGTGAAATTTGTCCAAAGATATTTATGATTATGAATGTTTTAGCTTAAAGGGTGCCAAACAAAAACCACCAACGAAGTCGACCAATTTGCTCGTGTATTCGTTGTTGAACCCACCGATACCTCTGAGGGGGTAGATAATCTAATTTGATAATACCATTTATCCCGTATTTGTATTTAATGCTTCGACAAAAATGGCCTTATATCAAATATTTATTCTATCCCATATATCTTAAGAGTACGATCCATGCTCGTAGAAGCCAGGTACTGAGCGTTCTTACCGAACCTGACTCCCGTCGCGTGGGCCGTGTGGTCATTGAAGACCTTCAGCTCCTGCCACTGCCTGCACAGGTACACCCTCACATCCGTCCCGGCGATGGCCAGGTAGGTACCGCTCTGGTCGAAGCACAACTCCTTGATGGCGTACCCCTCATCCAACTGGATGGTTTTGAAGTTCTTCAGCTTCCTCAAATCCCAGAGCTTGACGCAGGAGTCTTCCGCAGCTGTAGCCAGGTAGTATCCGTTCTCGGAGAAGGATATGGACGTGACCGGGCCGACGTGTCCCGGGAAGTTGGCCACGTTGCTCTGCTCCTTGAGGTCCCAGATCTTGACCTGGGAGTTCTCGGTGCCGGTGCCGAAGATCAGACCGTCCGGGTGGAACTGCGCAGTGGTCAGACTCACGCCGGATGCGTCGCTAACCTGCAAATCACAGATTCCTCATAAACATTTTGGCAGTTTTTATGGCTACTACGTAACAAAATTAATCATTTCAATTACAGGAAAAGCATATCAATTCATTTCAGCGATTATTTTAAGCAATGACGATGAAATAAAACTAACAAACTTAGACAGTAATAAGCCATTGCCGGATCTATTACTTTTTGGTTTGGTGTTTTTTTCCTCGAATATTATCGTAATATTTGCATCGCCATTTCATTACTGTAAATATTTACTGTAAACTTAGCGAATCGTAAAGCTATGAATAAAAAAGGTGAAAATAATCAGGTGGAGTCTACTTAAGGAATAGGTAGGTAATAAAACACTAAGTATTGCAATAGCATATTATGATATTGTATGTATGTATGTGTGTGTGTGTGTGTGTGTGTGAACGATGTAATTGGGTGTGAGGCGCGCCGCGACCTTGGTGAGGAGCGCGCCGGTGCGTATGTCGGAGAAGGCCCAGTGCGTGTCGGCGGAGGCGGACAGCACGTGGTCGCCGGCGGGGTGCAGCGACAGCCCCGTCACCGGGCCCTCGTGCGCGCGCAGCACCGCCGCCGCCGTCGACCTGCACGCACGGAACGTACGCATTACGTCGTATGACTTCCCTACTCCACATACATGTCACGTAAATTACTCGTCGTACATACATGTCTTCAGAATTAAATTTGATTACGTGAGGTATGATTGAAATGAAATTAATTTATTTGCGGAATATATATGTTAAAAATTTGAGACCATCAATTACTGTCTTACTGGTTAGAATTTTAAATGGTTTTCCAACTTTTTTTATGATACAACATTAAGCGGATATAAATGACCACCTCGTCGGTCGACGGGTGAGGGGTGAGCGTATACAATAAACGCCACCGATTAACCGCGAGGCTTTGCTTTGATTCCCGACGGGGATTTCTGTGATAAACACAGATGTCTGTGTTTCCAGGTTTGAGTATTTAATAAATTCTAATATATATTTAAGTATTTCTATGTATCTAACACCCATAACACAAGCATGTAGTTTTCTTACTTTGGGGTTAGATCTATTAGTGTAATTTGTCCAGGGATATTTGTTATTATTATATAATTCCCTCCAAACTATCAGGAACATAACTTTTATCTGTATTTTGATTTTTTACTTTTGTACTAAGTTGTATTTATTTATGTACAAAAAAAAATCTTGCCTCGCATTATTTATTAATCTCGACCAAATAAACCCTTCGGAGCAAAATTTTTAGCCCCACAAAAAACTGTACGTAAAAAAATAACTCACGTAGGTACATTCCACACCCTGATGGTACAATCCGGCGAGGCGGTGACGACGGTATCCTCGTCGGGGTGGTAGATGACCCGGGTGACCTTCTTGGTGTGGCCCTTGAGGATGGCCACGACCTGCTCGGTGTCCTTGTTGAAGACCGTGGCGCTGCGGTCCGCGCCGCCCGTCAGCAGCCGCGCGTGGTCCGTGGGGCTGATGTCCAGCGACAGGATGCCCGGCACGCTGGCGGAGTGCAGACCCTGGGGGGTGACAGACTTCAGTATATAATGAACAATACTCTTTCTAATTTTTTTAAGAAGAATATTATCCAGTGAACGATACCTAAGCAGTAATTTATTTACTTGCCACTTTATTTTCTAGGCGTAATACTAATAAATAAAATATACATTTAAAAAAAGAGTACAAAAGTTTCACTGACAAAATAAAGTATATTATGTAAAACAATATAAATAAATTAAAAGTAAGCTAGTAAAAGTATAATTATTATAGGTAAAGCAGCTTTATTTTTTTTAAAGAAAATGTTAGAGCCTATAGAGCTTCAGTGGTCTAGTGGTTGGAGTTTTGGAATTCCATTGATAGTTTAGATTCGAACAACACTGAAGTATCAATGAATTTTTTTACTCATGTACTTTTTACAAGTGCTCTTATGGCAAAGGAATATACTGTGAGGAAACCCGGGTTCACGTATGTGAAATCGGGCCAATCTAGGATCGTGTCTTGTTTGGTAGTTAGTAGTCTGGATTGCAGAAGTCAGATAGTAGTCACTCAGGGTAAAAACTAGCGACTAGGTAGTCAACTATTGGATATCGTCTATACCAATAAATAAAATTGGAAGATCCGTATGTAATATTAAATAATAGCATTTACTAAATGCATGTATGTTTACAAGTTACATATACCAAAATAATATTTTTTTTAATTTTTGTCTGTATGTTTGTACTCGCTAGTCTCTATAACGACTGCACCGATTTTGAGGGGACTTTCGCTGGCAGACAGCTAATGGAATAAGGAATAGCTTAAGCTACTTTAATTTTTGAAATTTTATTTTAAAAATGTTTAAAATAGAATGAAATAAACGACAATGTTTCGGGCACAACTAGTCCAATATATAAGAAGCGATAAGGTCACCGGATGCGAGGCGAGCGTGAGGAAGGCCTGCAGCTGGTCGGCGGGCAGCAGGCCCTCGGGCACGGTGCGGCCGCGCCGCTTGCGCTCCTGCGTCAGGGCCGTGGCCCGCTCCTGCAGCCGCGCCACCACCTCCGCCGACATGCCCACGGCCGCCGCGCCGCCGCCCGGGACGCCCTCCGCCTGCACGCGCACAACGCTCTTATTTCATCTATATTTCTTTATAAAAATATATTATACGACGACTCGATCTAACCCCAAAGTTAGCACACTTATAGATACGGGAATTAATTTAACCCCTCGACCGACGAGGCGGTCAGCGATTAACAATATAATATTTAATACATGCATAAAATATGTATAATATATGACTGGGTGAAGGGTGATCGACAGTGAATGAACAAAGTGAATGTATAAAAATAACTTCGTTCCAAGAGACCAATACTTAACGTCAGTTTATCATATTGGAAATGATTAATGTGGTAGGTATGATAAATTGAAAAAATTATATGAAACAATAAGATTCAATAAAAAATAAATTAATATCGTCATACCAAGTCTGATGTAGTAGGAAGCATATCCATCACCCTATCGGGCATAAACCTAATCCCAAGCAACATTGTTTTTCTGATAAACTGACAAAACTCTTAAAAGAATTTACTTTGTGCATCAGAGTTGAATACTGACTACTACGCTCAAGCACAAAGGCAATATATGTTTCAGTTTATAACTCTAAAATTCTCAAAATAATTGTTAAAAGGACAGTACCAACCACAATGATCAAGGCAGTTTACCTTAAGGTCGGTCAAAATTAAAACACAGGCAAGTCTTTCAAGACAGTGCAAACTAATAAAATTCATACCGCATGTGCTGGTTGTGGAGCCACAATGCCAGCCTGGGGCTTCAAAGTGGCCAAGGCTTCTCGGGCTGCAGTCACTTCCTTAGTTAACCGAGCAATCACACGGCAAGCTGCATCATGCTGGTACAAAGCATGACTTAGTTCCTGAAAACACAACATCAACATAACATTAATTTTCCACTCTCACTCTTGACAAACGGACAAAAATTCTATTAATATTATTTTGGTATATATATATAAACATACATATGTATTTAGTATAAAGCAGTTATTTTAATAATACATATAGACACTCCGGTTTTATTTAATTGTATACTTAATTGAAAATAATTAAATCAGTTGCAAATGAATTTTCAGAGGACAGTTAGTTTTTTAAGAAAACTTAAAGCTAGTGAAAATTGGATTGCTACACTTGCCTGCCTCGCTGTTTGAAGTTGTTGTCTTTGTGTGAATGTGTGCAACATAAGAGCGTCCCACTCATCTTGCATGCTCTTCAAGGTGGCTGGAATGGATGTGGCACTCGGAGGTTTTGGCTTAACTATTGCTGGAGCTAAAAATATATACAGCATTAGATTAAGGGAAAATGAATAAAAGTAAGCAAATTATACGTTTTTGTCATGTGTATATGTCAAAGCTGTGTATCATAAATGTCAGAATAAATTAATTAATAAACACCCAGACCCAGTTTGTCCTCAAGGGAAATAAAAGTTGGTTGGCAGAGTTAAGTATGAAACTAATTCCTCGGACCGTTAACATTGTATCAATCAATAAATATCCTTGTAAAAGTTAATCTAACCTAAATCTATTCAAATAATATGTTTCTTATATGTGTTTGTCATTGACACTAAGACATAGAATATAATAAGCATCCAAAACTATTACCTATGTTCACTGTATAAGTGCCTGCCCCTGTTAATAACCAAACTTAAAAGTTGTTGATTATGCAACAGGATATTTGACATAATAAGGAAGATGCATGTATTTTTTTTATTTTTTAAACAATACTTCAAGTAATTATATAACTGAAAAAAAAATATAACACTTTCAAAATAGAGATA
>DVZL01007082.1:0-10944 GCA_018236625.1 Lasaia peninsularis | reverse complement strand
TTCGCACTATAGGAGACTTCGCAGCCGCAGTCCACTCGTGACCACGACCAATGCAACTTAGTTGAAACGTCGAGTATCTAAACAAGTGGATTCATACGTCTACACCAGTTTTAATGTAACACCTTTAAACGAGCCAGTCGTGTATACACGATAAATTGAACTAGCTAGATTTTAAAATAATTAATAGAGTCAGGCGTTACTTTGCAGAAATCCATAGTCAACAAAAAATAAAATTAATTAATATGCCTATTCCGCGAAAATAATTGTGATTATTGTAGCTACAATGATCATAATTATTTTCGCGGAGTTGGCAAATTAGTTAATTTTATTTTTTGTTTAGCTAGATTTTATTTTTAAAAAATGTCGTTTAATGGCCGATTTCAATAACCTATCTTAGGCTTAACAGAGTTTTGTTGCTAAGATATTTTTATTAACAACAGTGGTTCCCTGGTTACGGTAGCCTTATCTCTTATCGTTGATAGGTTATTGAAAACAGCCATTAATCGTGTTATCATTGAATTAAAACAATATCATATACCTACGCGAACGCGTTGGTTTAAAAAATAATATTCGTTTGAATGGACTATATGTAAAATATTCGTCAATGTGCTGGCCCGAATAAGCTCTGAAAGTACTAGCATTTTCCACCCATGCAAGTGGGTTTCCACTTCAACATAGGCTCCATTATTGAGTGCGGTGTACCAAGAGATTTTAGATCGCATTCTAAAAGGAATTTTTACTGACCCTTTTAATCGAATTCATTCTAGAATATTGATGTGGACTCTTATAAAGACCCTGCAATGGATGGATTTTATTCGTCTCTTTTGATTCCGTAATACGAGTTGAATGGGGAATTCTAATAAGAAAACAATGGTATATACTTACCTTATCTCATTTTGCCGGGACCTTTGTCAAAGAAAAATGACATAAACACCCCATCCCAAGTTTCCTTTGTCTATTATTCCGAGATAGTTACCAAGAATTTCTCGGACGAAAAACGTCAAGTCAATTGTTATAATTAATTTTGTCAGAAATGTTGGTTTACTAGAATTGTAACAAAAGTATAACTGGCCTTAGGTACTCTACGTTTAAAGTTTAGTGTATGTGGCTTTGCTGGCTGGGTATTAAATCACTGAGAGGTTTCTTCGATCAAAAATATTGTTCGTTATTTGATTTTCGCGAAACATATTGGATGGATAACTTTAAACAAAGAAACCGGCGAGTTTTCTGATGATAAGTACCTACCTAATTCTGAAAGCCTATAAACACCCAAGATGGTAAAGGAAGCTGCATCGAAACTTTACCGCCTATTCGGTTATCTCGGTGTTAGCCACGTATGGTCCCGGGTTCAATTACCAGGTCGGGCAACTTTCTTTAATCTTTTTCAGATTATTCTGAGTAAGCATTAGATTTCCAAGATATGCTTGAAGTGGCGATAGGCGATAGGCCGACACGGACCGACATTTGTGTGATAAACATAGATGTTTGTATTTCTGGGACTGGGTGCATCAGTACGCACTGATGCACCCAGTACGCACGTTTTCATTTAAATAAAAAAATACTCAATAGTTTTTTAGTACAACCTTACCTTGACAATGGAATCTGTGTGAATGTAATTATAAATGAAACGAAATTAAATGAAATGAAATAAAAATAACTTTTTTGCCGAATATGTGTGTTTAAAAGTTGTTAAAAAACAAAAGTTTTTAATTATACCAAAATATTCTACGGTCTACCACAACGTGATACATATTTTTTATTTAAATTAAATTCCAAAGTTTGGAGAATGGATGTATGTTTGTTACTCTTTCACGAAAAAACTACGGGATGGATTTGGATAAAACTTTACAGTTTGATAATAAAAGATAGGCTACTATTAAACCGAATGCATAAAATAGGGGTTATGTCGTAACGCAATACGTATTATGAATCGGAAAAACACTGCCCTTTGATAATACACGCGGGCGAAGCCGCGGCTGGAAAGTACTTGAAAATAATATTGTTTACAGGTAGTAAGCAATATTTTCTTAATCCTATTAGTATTAACGATCATGAGTTATCCAACACCGTCTCACGTGGAGGCGAGCCTGCTCGTAAAGAGACACTATTTACGATTACACACAAACACAATACAGCCTCATTTTTGGCAATCAACCTAGCATTAACCCGAAGCTATGATGCTGCCATAATACTATAATGGAATTAGGCAATATAATACAATGGACAATGATTGGGTCAGTTTACTGTAAACTTGTGCCAACTCCTAAAAATAATACTATAAACGTAAACACTAAACACTAGAAATAATCGACGTCACTATTGAAACAAATAAAGAAGAAAAACTATTAATCGAGTGTACTAAACTTAAAAAAGTACAATTAAAAAATAAAACACAAGCTATACATATTATCTAACCTATTATCACTACATATTATAAAACAAAGTTACTTTCTCTGTCTGTCCCATATGCATGCTTAAGTTTTTAAAGGGTTTTTGTGTATATAACATTTAGTATACCCATGCGAAGCCGGGGCGGGTCGCTAGTATCGTGGATATACTAGCACACCTCTGCCTACCTCTTCGGAGATAATAGGCGTGAAGGTACTTTTTTTTGAAGATATTTAAAAAAAGTAGGCTTAGGAGACTAGAAACGGGCAATAGAAGACATTTTTATTTATTTTTTAGATTTTTTGTCTATCTGTCTATATCCCAGCCACAATTCACGCTAAAACTAAGCTGGACCGATCGACACGCATGTTATAGGCTGCTTCTAATCCCGTTTACTTAAAGGGGTTCCGTGGGAGAAGGAATAAAGTCAAAATCTAAATTTGGCTATAATTCAGTGCATAGTCCAATTTCATATTTTGTTTTTTTTGTTGAACACTCTCCAAGTCGTAAGTATTATAAGTTCAGAAATTACAGCCACAACAACTCATACCATAATTGAGCAAACTAATATCATATTCTCGGCGTCAAAAAATCGCTAGGTATGCTTCAATTTTAACTTAATTTCGACATTTGGATGAGTGGTATGTTGGATATCATTTGAAAGGCAATAAAAAGGGCTATTAGATCACAATACAATGAATTTGGGATATTTGTTACTTCAATAAAACAAAGATGATAACAGATGAATAAAAAAACGGTTATCAATGACTAAACATTAAAAGATTATTACGGAATAAAAATGTGCAATAATAATCATAACACTAACTTTAATAAACACCCAGAACCGAAAATACAAACATCTATGTTCTTCACACAAATGTCTGCCCCCGCCGAGAATCGAACCCGAGCCTCGCGGTTGGTCGTTAGATTTAGGCGAGTAGGTTAGCCGCTCGGCCAACGAGGCGGTCAAAGAGTTTCCGTTTTAAATTAAAACTTGACAATAACTCATAAACGCGCATGAAATTAAGATAATAGGTGTGTGGAAACTTGATAATTAAATAAAAACGCGGATGAAGTAGCGGGCACAGCTAGTGTATAATATTTTCACGAAGTCGCGGGCTGCAGCCAGAATATACATTGAAATAATCTATTAATCGTCTCGCGTACTCCGATAAATGGATTTTCTTCATTCATCAACGTCAACATCCCACTTTGAAGTGCCAGCTCACTTTGAGGTATCGCGTTGCAGACAACTTATAATTTTGCAAAATTATTACTCATTGAAAACATTTATTACCAGCTGTGCCTGTGACTGCGTCCGCGTCTCTATTTAATTTTATACATTTCTAAAATATTTTTTTAAAATAAAAGTAGCCTAAGCTATTGCATATTACATTAGCTGTCTGCTGGTGAAAGACCCGTCAAGATTAGCGGGTACAAAGAGATAGACTGAAAAAAATTGTAAAAAAATGCTGTTTTGGTATATGTATCAAACATACATAATATAATTTTAGTAAAAAGCGGGATTTTGAAATTACATACAGACACTCCAATTTTATTTATTTATATAGATATTTTTCATGTTGATTGATTTTGAGAATTTTAATTTTAGCTCTATTCGTGCTTGGGATATTGTTTGTAAAAATATCTATAATCACGCCCTCATCCCCGAAGAGTTAAGCAGACGGTAGCCAACGATATTACATGGAGAGTTCGTTGATAATCGAGCACAAATCTAGGCACCGTTAATGTTTCAGGTGAACTGAAAGAACTCATAGTACAAGTTGCCCTAACTGGTAATCGAACGCTGGACCTCGTGAGTCAAAATCGACGGCTGGACCGATTTCGACAGGACTTTCACTGGCAGAGAGATAATGGAGCTAAATAAGGAACAGCTTAGGCTACTTTAATTTTAGAAATGAACCGGGCACAGCTAAAAAATAAATGAAAATCATAGACGAAGTCGTGGTGACAGCTAGTATATAGATAAGTCTGGGGGGGAGGGGAATATTCAAATTTACCAGCGATGGTCACGAACTTGTTATGACACTGTATGTAATATCATCAACCCTCCATGTTATCGAAATATTCCTTGAAGTTTAGACGAAATACTATTTTATGTAAATCACCGATGAACGAATGTTTTCTTGGTAAACAACTCAAATTCAAAGCGTGATTTGCATATGAATGAAGTAAACACGAGTATAGCGGTCCTAGTGCATCTTTAGTCTTGGTACAGGATCAAAGAACAACTACTTTTACCAATTTGCACAACGTAAGTTATGGTAATGCGTTTACCAATGTGTACAGAATACAAATATGTTCCTTTATGGTATTCTAGACTAGTTACGCAACGGAAATGTCGCCCAAACACCATGTCATTAATAAATCGGCCAAGTGTTATAAAATCCTCGCACTTGGCGTGTGAGGATTTTATAACATACCTACTAGCTTCCCACCCGCGTGAATTATTTAATAACATAATTATTTTTCATAATCAAACCGTCTTTTTAATGTAGCTTATGTATTATAAAAAAAGTACCTTCACGCCTATTATCCCCGTCGGCAGAAGTGTGCTAGTATATCCACGACTCGTAAGTCCAGTCAATATACTAGAACACCAACAATTAGCAAAGGTACTAGGGCCTATGATGTGATAGGTGGCAAGCCTATCGCTGGGTACATTGCAATCCCGGGCAATGTGATGCTCAAAATAATCTGAAAAACATTTAAAAAAAAGTTGTCCTACCTGGGAATTGAACCCGGGACCCTTCACGGCTAACGGTCTTAACGGGCAACCGTCGTACCGTTACACCACAGAGGCGATTACCTACCTACCTATGTATTATTTTTATGTATAAGCTATATTACTGTAAAGTTTCACCCAAATCCGTCTCCTTTTACTCTTATCAGCTGTCAAATTCATAATAATTCTATCATACATGTCTTTCCCGCGCCCAAACATGACGAAAATTGTTCCTAAAGAATGATAATATATGATATTCAGGAAGTATACATATTCGAATATCAAACATATAACCCTAATGCATGTAGACATGTACCTAACCGGGACAGTTGAAAAATTACTTTGAGACCAGGCAATTTCGATAAAATATTCATTCTGATTTATCGCCCAATACCCAAATAGGACGAGCACATTAATTTTTACGTCTCGTAAATGCCAAATTGGCCGATTTAAAAAAGGCCTTTGTTTGTCACTTTCCAGATATTCGATTCGCAACTTTACTACCTCGGTACAATTATTTTAAGCTTTTACTATTCACTATTAAAGAGATAATTCATTTGTGCTAAAATTAATGTATTTTGTAGCTCAAATTGCGATCATAAATCCTGTAAGCCTATTTTGTTACATCAATTAATCAAATTAAATTGTAAATGTACTTTCTGAGATAAATTTTAATTAACTTTAGGCAAAGGATCAAATGTTATACAAATTATTATTATAGTTAATAGTAACGTGGAATTGATTTAGTGTTTGTTGTTGAATTGGTTTATTTATCACTTTGTATAGACAAGGGCATGGAAGCAGATGCTTGTCACTACGAACCCTCTAAACTTTACTGTAACTAAGATATATCCGCCGCCTATCTATACATGTATACATATAATAAAACTGTAGAATAGTGAATTCTGTGCGAACAGCTGAACACATCTATAATATTTGTCTATTTATATTATTGCTCTATGTTTCAAGATAGTTTATACGCTACTTTTTACCCTGTTCACATAAGGGGTTTCTTGATTCCATTGACTTGACTATTCATGAAGACACAGTTCGATTTCATTTAGGTGCCTATTTTTTATTCGATAAAACATATTTTATAGATCATCCTGTCATTTTTTGCAAGAAGTAAGTTAAAAGAAATTACAGACATAATATGAACTCTCACTAAAATAAACTCGACCATGATATATAATATTTTTAACCCGGGTATAATCGTTATGGGAGTTATAATATGGGACGGGTTTAAAATTTATATGACTAGCTGTGCCCGCGACTTGGTCCGCGTTTTTATACATTTCTAAAAAAAAATTCTGAAATTAAAATAGCCTAAGTCATTCCTTATTACATCAGTTGTCTTCCAGTGAAAGTCTCGTCAAAATCAGTCTAGCCGTTTCAGAGATTAGAGGGTACAAACAGAGAGACAAAGAAAAATTCTAAAAAATATTAAGTACCTATTTTAGTAGGTATATGTAGGTATCTTGTAAGCATTTAAGTAGTAAAAAACTGTTACTTTAATATTATAAAACGTGTAACATAATTAACGCAAGAATCCGAAATAGTATGTTCAGAATCGGTTACCGAATCCATTTAAGTGGTTTTTAATATGTGTTAATTTTTCATACACTCGAGCGTGTTTTTCTACTTACGTAGTTGAGTGCATGCATTAGTATGACCATGCATTTTGTATTTAGTAAGACAATTTGATTCCTTAAAAAATATGTATACGTGTTAAAAATGCCTTAAAAACTTTGCTATTATACTTATATAATTTAACTTTATATTGTACTGGTGGCAGCGGATTCTTGCGCTTATTATGTTACACATTGTATACCTACAGAAACTCAAAAAATATTTATTTGTATAGATATATTAGACATATGGTGTTTATAGAAAATATTTTCAGTTTAAAGTTTTTTTTAATTGGCAATAGAGGCCTATTAGAAAGTGGGCATGTTTCAATGAGTTTTTCGGATTTAAATACATTTTCTGAGCGTTCTTACGGTCAAGGAAAATATTGTGTGGAAACTCGGGACTTGTGACTGATATGGTGACGGACTTGCCACCTGTCATGTCATGGGACATAGTATCGTCCCTACCCTTTCGGATACATGGGCGTGACAATATTTATAATAATTTTAATAGGGGTGTACCTTTACGCCTATTATCCCGAAGGTGGAGGCAGAGGTGTGCTAATATATCCACAACTCGTAAGTCCAGTAGATATACTAGAACTCAACCACGATAAGCCAAGGTACTAGGGCCCCGATGTGATAGTGGCAAGCCTATCACCACTTCGGGCACGTTCCAATCCCGAACAATGCTTATTCAGAAAAATCTGAAAAGCATTTAAGAAAAGTTGCCCGACCTTTGGCTAGCGGTCTTAACAGGCGACACCTGTGCCGTTACACCACAGAGGCTTTTAAAAAAAGTGTATCAGACAGTCAATAATTGATAACAAGTTTATTAAAACTACATACATATTAGGGAATTTGCAATGATTACTAAGCCATGCTATTAAAAAGTCTTATTTTATAAATAGCAATCTTTGATAACGCTTTTAAATCACGTTTAAAAATGTACCAAGATTTAATTTCTCACATGATGTTTGGTCCATCGGATAAAATATATCGATTTTACATATCGATACCAGGTGATTCGATAATATCAGATTGAAGCGATATATCTTGTGAATATAATATTGTGAATTTTATGAAATATATCATATCGATATTTTAAATGTATCGATAAATATCGATATTTTGATATTATGTCGATATTGTCTGCGCAATAAGCGATTTTTTAAGCGATCGATTACCTACCTATAATTTAAGCTGTCAAAATAATAATGAATTTTTGAAGCAACGAAACTAAACTCATACAGCGCTGCCTTCTTACACTTTTTCTTAAAAATATATCGATTTTGATATCTGAAAATAAATATCGAAAGTTGATATATCGCGGGAAAAATATCGTTGATTTATATCGTTATTTTTCGGAAAAATTCCGATATTTTGATATATCGATATTTTTAGCTCAAGCCTACTGCACTTCTAACTTGACATTTATACAAACACGTAGGTAACAGAAATAAAAAAATTTTGCGCAAAAATTTAAATTTCTTCTATTAGATAAGTGTCTTAATACAAATGGATTATTCTCTTGAAACTTTAAAAGAAATTGAAGTTATCTGTCAATTATGTTTAAAAACTAAAATAAGAGTTATGCCTCTGAGTGATCCAAATATTGTTGAAAAAATACGAATTTGTTTTCAAGTTGTTTTGATCATAAATAAGGAATGGCCCGCAGTTATTTGTAAAGTTTGTGTTGAAGAATTAGACATAGCACTAAATTTTCACAAAAAATGTGTTTCTTATAATGAAAGACTTTCATATCTTTTGAAACAACGAGGAGAAATTAATGAAGTAGCCGCTGAATGCGATATAATAGGTAAATATATTTTACTAAAAACGACTAAAATCACATAACCCTGAAACTTTCAGTGTACGTCTCTTTTAATGAAACATGGTGTTCAATATTTTACATGCGTCGCTGTCCTATGATTTGGTCCAATACGCAAATTATTGGCTATTATTGAATAGATTTTTGGACCATACATACTGTCATTATCATACAATGCAACATATTATTATCATGTTAAGTCCTAAAGCACTGGATCCTGCATCCTGGTTGCACAGCACTACCACCAGTACTCCTCATTGTAATGACTTATTTAACTTACGCCTACCTATTATTCGTCCTGCACAGGGGACCCTGATCAACACAGGTTAGTGAGATCTCGGGCCTAGCTAGAGTAAAAAAAATTGAGTATGTATAGTGTATACGTATTAGACTCTGATTAAAAAAATTAGGAACTTTGCTAGATATATGTAACATCAAATCCACTGACATTAGATAGATATATGCTTTACAAAAATATTACAATTTCCAATATAATTATATAATTACAAATTAATACAAAAATATTAAACAAAAAATTGTTATTGTTGTGTCAGCACTGGATATTATTTAATTTACTGGACATTAAATGTTCTAAAAAAAATATGGTGTTTACTTTACTCCTACCATATTTTTATATTTCTTCATCTTTTAAACCTTCCCTGGAATGCTAAAATTAGGCAAATGGGTCCAGCTGCGACGAATGAACAGTAATTGATTTTTAAATCTATAGATACGAATAGAAATTATTAATGTGCTCTGTATAAAACTTTTTTATTTTCAGAGAAAGAAAAGTGTTGTGAAAAAAAAAAGTTGAATCTTAAGAATACTTTTCAGTGCAGTATTTGTTTGAAAAATCTTAAATCTAATATATCTTTAATAAAACACAAGCAATCTATGCATTTAAAGAGAAAATACTTGGGTACCGTAACAGGGTCTGGTCTAAATCGTCGGCATCATTGTACAAAGTGTTCGTATAGTACTCCTCACAGCCAAACATTAGTAAATCATATGAGAAGACATAATGGTGAAAAACCTTACCACTGTGAATGTGGCAAATCCTTCACCCAATCTTCAAGCCTAACTGCACATTATAAAACTCATAGCAGTACCACATTTTTTACCTGCACAATATGTGGAAAACAATTCAAACATGCATTTACATTAAAGAAACATCAATATGTCCATGAAAATGGAAAATTTCTTTGTGACATTTGTAAGAAATATCTGAAATCACGGCAAGCTTTAAAAGATCATATTCATCGGCATTACAACATACGAAATTATAGTTGTGAAGACTGTGGCAATACGTTTGTGAGTGCCTCAGAATTAAGTAATCACAGACGGACACACAGTGCTATGAAAAAAGTTGAATGTCACTTATGTGGATATAAGACAAATACAAAAAGAAGTTTAATTATCCATTTGAAAAGGTAAAAAATACATAATACAATAAAATGACCATAATTTGAATATATTGTATGCTGATTGTTATGGGCTGGTTGAGATCTTCCTAGGCATGTCAGGATTCACCACATCTTGATTTACCTGTTTACATCCACCTTTGTGTTTTGTTATTGACTGTTCGCTGATTTTTACCTGACATACTTAGATAATGTTATGTTAGATGACCAAAATATTAGCAAATAAAATAATGTGTATAGCAAATGCATCAAATATTGTTCAGTTGTTTTGGCAGTAGGTCCAAAGTCTGCAGCAAGCTCAACCGTAGATTTTGTCGGATCCTCTTCCACTATTACCTTTAATTTCTTGTTATTGACAATGCTCTTCAACTTTAAATTTCTAAATCCAAAACAATAAACCATCATGTAGTGTTTATGCAAGCAGTGTTAAATCCCAAGTCATTAATGGTGATAGGATGTTTTTATTGCTTCCAAAAATATGTTTTTTATAGTATCAGAAGCCTTACTTAATCGTCAGTGCAGTGCCTCTAGAGTCATATTTTTATTTGCAAATTGACCCACACCAAGTCCCTTTCAGGGTAGACAGCAAATACTGAGTGCCAAGTGTCATAATTACTACATACTTATCTAGCTTTGCTACATTCATTACTATTTAAACACGCATGCCAGTTTTGAAGACCCTTGACACCTCCCTTGGATAATGCACTAACAATTTGGTCATGAAAATTAAGGTCAGGTCTCTCCAGGTACCTACAACCATCCACATTTGCGTTTGTAGATGGCTGTAGGTAAAAATTTTGATGGCTGTAGGTAAAAAAGCTCTTTCGAATATCATGAAATAATTGACCAAATTGCGACAGCATAACATGGTCTGTCAAGATCTTGTCTATACTAATATTATAAAGAGGAAAAGTTTGTTTGTTTGTTTGG
>DVZL01007081.1:0-10944 GCA_018236625.1 Lasaia peninsularis | reverse complement strand
TATGTACGAAACTTTTTGGCTCTTTTAGTTTTGTTTGATATTTAAATCATCTAAAATATTATTTTAAAATATTATTTAAGTTATCAAACTATTAATTTTACACATATATTAAAAATAACGCTAAAAGTACAATTAGACCAAACGTCAGATTGCAACAGTTAAATGTTTATGTCAAATGTCAATGTTACAAGTCAAAAGATTGATTATTGACATTTAATAAACTGTCAGTGACGTTTCACAGATAATCCGTTGTGTTGCAAGAAGTATAATATTTTAAATGTACTAGTTTAAAATATAAGTAAAGAATTGTCCCAAAAATTCAATATTGTTAACTATATCTCCACTGACCAACCTCTTTTACTGACAAATTTGTAGAGTTGGCTAAGTCAAAACAAGTCAGCCTTGGAGAGTGAGATAGATATTTAATATTGTAGGCAGGGTCACTGTTAGGAGTATAATTTCCATGTACCTACCACTTTTAGCTTCTAGGTCTTAATTCTAGATTTCAAAAGAAGTTTTCATAACCATTTTAAAAGCTTTTATATAACTTGCATTGTATGTATGTAAGTATGTATGTTCGGGTCCAATCTTAGAATTTAATTTTGAAGTAGATATCTTCAACCGATTAAGCTAAATACACGTTTAGTTCGGATGACAATGGACGATAAGGTTCCTACATGACATCATTCTAAATCCAATACGGCGAAGATGGCGGAATAGTTGTTTTCAAAGCACTTCTATAATATGGGCATCAAGTGAAAGGGCTCGTTGAGAGCAACTCGAAAAATAATAAAAGCTTTTTCTACAAAGCTTTTTTTGCCTTTTAACTTATTTAATTACAGATCAGTAAATATGTACCCAAGATATTTGCCTGCTGATCTGGAAATAAACATAACCCGTTAAGCTTCTTACTTAAGTTAAGGTTTCTTACTTACCTAAATCGCCGTTTATTTCCAAATTTTAGCAAAAATGCGATCACAAAATAGGCATTGTAGTGATGGAAATATCTTAGAGTGTAGTACCAATAGTTAAAAATGCAAAATATGTGCGTTGAAGATGTTACAATATATCGATTTAAATATCAACATACTCTACCACATAGTGGTGTAGTTATTATATTAAATATATGTACCTATACTCATATTAAATTAGTGATTTATATTTATTACTTAATTGCTAGTTTAGATTGATTAGTTAATAATAATAAAATGCCAAACAATATTTTCTACATTTAACAATATTTTATACAATAATAAAAGAGAAAAACTAATTCGTCAAAATAAAAAAAAAACATTCAACATAAATGCGTTTCGTAAGTTCCTATTCTGCGTATCTACTACTGTAATAAATTTGTTTGATTATATTTGATCGATTTGGCTCAAACTGTCTATATAGGATATCCTATTATTATATTTTATGGAAAGTACCTACTTACGGATCCAGCTCTTTTATAATTTTATTTTTAATGATGTTAACAAATCTGAATTTAGTTAGGTATAGTCAAGCAAAATAATGTATGATAATCGTATATTTGAAAAATGTTTCTTTCCTTTCACATTCGGATATATTTTAAACGTAGTAAAACTGACAAAAACGGCTTTAATATTTTCTCTTGACTTATACTATAGATGTAGAAAAAAAGTCGGTTATTTATCAATTTAGAAATCGAACCAACACTCTTCAAAGCAAACGAAAAAAAAAACAAACTAAGTTTGGCTTTAACTTAATAATAAACAAAAAATCCTTCTAGTGTGAGTCGGATTCGCACACGAAGTTTTCCGTACCACTATTTAAGTATAAAAAAACGGCAAAAAAATTACGTTTGTTGTTGTGAGAGCACTCTTTATATATACCTACATTTTTTATTTTTAGTTGTTGTTATACAATAGAAATTCATCATCTGTGAAAATTTCAACTGCCTAGCTATCACAGTTTATGAGATACGGCTTGGTGACAGACAGACAGCCAGACAGTTTCAGCAGTAGGGTTTCGCTTTTTACCTTTTGGGTACGGAACCATCAAAAAGAATTATTAAAATGGATTCAACTAAAAATGGTCTGAGGTATAAGTACATAGCACAAATAAAATCATAACAAATTTTGAAATCTTGAATTTGCTCAAAAAAACAGCCCGCTGTTATAATAGATGGCGTGGCAATTGATGAGAAGTGTTATATAACAAAAATAATTTAAATAATTTAAATAATTTACAATTTAAATAAAGCATTATTCGATGATAATAATAGTACATAATTCAGATCAAGGTGGTTTTATTACATCATTATAAATTCTGAATTAATAGGTAATTTCATTGTTGTCATTAAAAATATTGGTTATATGAAATATACAGAGATATTGCATCAGACATCTTTCAGGTTATCGGTCTTGTAGTAGAGTTAATAATATCAAATACTTAGTTACAATGTAATAATTATTCTAGTTATATCTAATACTAGCGGTCCGTCCGTCCATCGTATTGGGCACATATACAATCTTAAGCAGCGTTATGTTTTTTAAATAAACTGAAAAAATTCTTGCGCTACCTGAGAATTTGACTCGTACCTGAAAATTGTCGTAGTTTACGCTCGACCACAGCGGCAATATTATAAGTGAAATATACGTATTTTAAAGTAAAACCAATAAAAAAGTATTTTTATAAAATGTTTCCGCGTGCCAGAGAATGTAGTTACAATTGTTTGTATCAAAAATAAATAATCTCAGAGTAACGTAGTGTAATTTATAGTAAAGATAAAACTGAAATATCAATATTTTAAAAGATGCTAGTATTTCATATAGCGCAGGCGCAAGCTATTATTCCCAAACAACTACAAGGTTAAATTATTGAATGTTCGTGCAAGAATGATTCCAATTTTAAAATTTACAAAGAGAAATCATTTAAACGCAGTAACACTGAAAAAAACTGACTTTAATTTCATTATTATGTCATCTAGGTGAATAACTCTGAAGTAGGTATGACCTATCTCACACTATAAAAATAGGGTGTTGGTAGACTTGCACATCGGGTCTAACACCCCGGCCGCAGGACAGTGACGTACATAAAATATTTATGGTGTTTATATAGGCTGGAGAGCCGTGTGCTTGTTGCTGTTTTATCACATAAAAAAAAAAACAAAATGTGTGTGATATTAATTGTAATATATTTAAGTCTTGAAACAGCTACAGATTAGATGGAATCAGCAACTACCGGCCAAAACGTCAAAAAGAGAACGTATAATGAGCTATAAATGAGTCAATAGAGAGAATGACCACATCGTGGTAAAGTGTAGTTTCCCTTTACCAAAGTGTATTTTTTTTACACGAGCGATTTTTGAATCTCTGTAAGTGCAACATGTTCTATCAGTATTTTCAGCTTATCTGAAAAACATAAGGTTCCCTAGGATTATAATTGCGTGCGATATGACGACGGACTTGTCACATGTCACATCATAGGACATTCGTCGACTAATCGTAGGCGCATAAGTACTGCCTGTACTGTATCTGCCTGTTCTCTCGGGGATATGGGTGTGACGATATTTATAAATAAAAACCATTAAAATCGGTTTAGCCTTTTGGATGTGAAAATGGAGTCTAGCTTTTGAAAGCGCGACGGGTCAACGGCATCAATAAAGGTCTACAGATTCTGTAGGTGGGTACGTCGTGGCCTTTGAATCTAGGGCACTAACCTATTCCCTTGATTTAAAATTCAAACAGCCATTACAAAACATGCAATCATGGATTCTAAAATGGCGATATTTTTTCCCCAAACGCAAATATAATGCGTTTATTATTCTTGTATCCGAGGGTCGTGTCCAGACTCTCCTAAACCGTCAAGTTTGTAGGACGAGAGTAATGAACGTGGAGGAAGCTAGGCAAGTAGGTACCTAGGGATATGACACATGACACTTTGCACTTGATACTCTCTGCCGACCACGCAAGTGCGGTGGCGTTTTGATCGTGGAATGTCTTTCATCTTCCAGTCCACATGATCAAACCATCGGAAGATGCCCTTTCTCATTTTTAAATCCGCACTTTCTTTCAATCCCACTCTTTCTCTGATCACACGATTACAAATTTATTCAATTATTTTATTTTATACGTTTCTAAAACAAAATTCTTAAATAAAAGTAGGCTAAGCTGCCATTTCCTTATTACATCAGATGTCTGCCAGTGAAAGTCTTGTCAATTTCGGTTCAGCCGTTTCAGAGATTAGCTGGTACAAAAAGATAGACAAAAATACAAAAAAAAAAATTAGGTGTAAGTATGTACCATGTAAACATATTCGATTTTGTAAAAAGCGGTTATTTTAATATTACATACAAACACTTCATTTTTATTTATTTGTACAAATGTACCTACTTAATAAAATGCAGCTATCTTGAAGAATCACGTTTTGTATCCGTTGGTGAAATTTCTACATGCAAACGTATAACGGGGTCAACAACTTCAATAAAGGTCATATACATATTTGGATGTGATGACCCCATCGCCCGATAGTAGAATAATCTAGTAATCTAGACAGACTATAAAGACTAATTGCATTTAGTGGGAAACTTCTATAACTATCAGCCCAAGTTGGTGCTACTGCCTTCAGGTCAGTCAGTCAGGGTGAGCATGAACCATGAAGCTAAATTAAATATCTAGAATTACACATCTCATAGGGCCGGCTATCTCGCACTCACAAGACCAGTTTGTTGCGACATTATCGTGCTTAGAAAGAGTTACAAATACTACATATTCGGGTCATATCGTTGTTAGGAATGTAGTACCTACTCTTACGTTGAAGGAAGACATAGTGAGGAAACCCGGGGCTTATGACGATGGTGACGACCTCGCTACCCGTCAGATCGTGGGACCTGATATCGTCGGCTAATCGTGAGTGTATAATATTTACCTGCCTACCACTTCGGAAATATGGGCGTGAAGATATTTATTTTAATCAAGTAAAATGCAAACTGTAAAGTATCAGTCTGAGAATACAATTATCCTCAATACCCACAAGTAAAGTTAAAAGCTGCTAACTTTGTCATGTATTTCACAAACATGTGATTTGTGACCTTTCGTATTTTAATGCCCGAGAAGTGCATACCATTATTATGCTCGACGGAGTCAAAAAAATTCCAACTTAGTTTAACACAGCGGCTGGAATGTTAGTATCAAGTATGTACTTTCCGCCTGACGACTGACGAATATAATAATCTTTTACGACCATCATTAATCGCGAACGAAGTTGCGGGTACGGCTATGTCTATAAAAACGGCCAATACAATCACGTTTAACTAATATATTCATTATAATTGTTTATTTCTAAGTGATTATGTATTATGTAACTTGTTGCCTTCACCGTGACCTAAATAAGGAGAGCGACATCTATTGGTCGGGTCATGTCGTTCTGTGTATGGCAGTCGAATTAAACATTTACTTTATTCTATATTTTACTGCTTCTTATTATAGCAGCAACAGAATACATCATTTGTAAAGTTTCAATTGTACCTATCTATCTATCCTTTCCGGAAGTGGGAGTTCGGTTTGACGCAAAATGGGTGCAGCCTGACCATGAAACATCTCAAATCCTCACTGGACACGGGTGTTTCAGGGGAAGGTTGCATGATATGGGGATTGGAGACACAGGTCTGTGCCATTGCGGTGACGCTTTAGAGTACCGGGATCACATATTGTGGGAGTGTAAGCTATACATGGAGGAGAGGGCGGAGATGTTGGGTAAGGTGACGAGGGAAGGAGTAGGACCCATTCATTTTACGGATCTGGTAGCAAACCCGGCGAACTATGGTAGGCTGACAGAGTTCGCGCATGCGTGGTTCAAGCGGAGATGGCAGATGGAGTCAGAATGACAGAGGAACCAGGCAGAAGGCGAGTGAGTCGCGGAAATAGTACCGTCCACCCCAATTGGGGATGGCTGACCGCCCCTTCAGGGGAGAGGAGTCATATAGGGACAATGGTCTAGAATCAAACAACTTGTAGGGAGAGAAGAGGGTGCACGGGAGGAGAGCCGGCGAGCAGAGCCCGTGCACGCTCCCGATGTTTCGGCCCGTAAAACCGAGATTTGGTTGGAAGGGCTATGGGAGGTGGTGGGATTGTCCGGCCTGGGTCGTTCGCCGACCGCCGAGCCGGACGGACGTGTGCGCGCGCGCTTGAGACAGCGGAAATTTCCTTTGTTTCCTTCGTGCTTGCTTATATATATTTCTGTTGGTTATATATGAGTGTTATAAATTGTTTTTAATAATTATAGTGCAGTGAGCATTGTTATTTCAGTGCTGTGCGCCGAAAAAATCCTGTAAAGGATTTTTAAATTGCGAGAGGACGCCATAAGGATTTGTTTTAACGGGAGCGAAAGGACGCCAATATCCCAAGCTAAGTGTAGTTTTAAGCTTGTTGATTATTATTTTTGGATATTTTATTAATAGTTTTCTTTTTATTTTGCATATTTTAAAGTGATAATATTAGATTAATAGTTTTTATGAACATGTGGCCACCACGTGGTTTTTAGTTTAAGCGCGTGGTCGCTTGACGTCGGCTGTCATTTGACAGTTGACAGTTGTCACTTTGAAGACTGTGACGTTGACATTGTCTATGTTTGTTTGTGATTAGTGTTGCCAATTTTATTTTTGTTGGCATTATAATTATAAACACGAACTACATCATCATCATCATTTGTGAACTTTGTGAAATTTTATTATAAGGCTAGATACATGAACTACATTTTTAGTCTCTTAAATATTTTTCTATGTTGATGACGTGATAGAAACACGAACTACATTTTGGTACCGTGATAATTCCTAGATACACGAACTACATAGGACTTTGATAGTTTGTTAAAAATTTTTAATTACACGAACTACCCCTCTTGACTTGTCTCGCATCGTCACTTGAAGATGGCGGACAAGGGAAGAGGTTATAAGGAGAAAGGTAAAGGTGTACCTAAAAACTGGGATCTGGAACTAAGGAAGAGGAGATCCCAAGAAAAAATTGATGAGGAGATCGAACATCTCCGGCAATTAGAGGAGGAGAGTCGCAAATGGGAGGAGGATTTCGGAACGGACGATACGGAGACTGATGAGGCTTTTCGACCTAGGACCTCCTTGGCCAGAACTCCACCTGGAGGGTTTGGCCCGGCGATACCCATGCAGATACAAGAGGTGACAAACCCTACGGAAGAGCTAGAGGGCACTTCGGATGCGAGGAAGACGGAGCGCTCTAAGCGCCCACTAACCTCACCTGATGAGGTTCAGGAACCTTCTCGGAGCCGACTTCGTAGAGCTACTGGTGTTGAGGAGGTGCCGCCGATCAGTGGTATCGCTACCACTATGCCACCTAGAGAGGTTGAAAGGAGTGATGGAGCAATGCAGGGGGGGAAAACCGTTACGGGGGGAGATGGAAATTTGATGGTGGCTAGTAAGGAAGAGTTGGCCTCAATTGCTACCTCGGCGAGCAAGGGTATGATGGCGGCTCTGCGCAGCAAGTCATCGAAATTAAATAAGGAGGACCTGGCTGGAGTGTGTGTGCACTCGGAAAGACTGCAATCGGTGATTACCACGCTTCTGGTCAAATTAGCTGAAGCTGAAATTACGGCTATTAAGGCCGAAGCGAAGGCTGCTGCAGCAGAGCGCAAGCTGGAAGGTGTTAACCTTGGAGCTGTCCCTGTGGTTACTGCCTCTGGAGTCACCACGATCAAGACCGGCTACGCCGATGTCCTGAAGATGGGAAGGGACCTGACTAAACCCAAGCCAACAAACCAGGGGAAAGTCTTGACCATATACCCGGTGGAAATGGAGAAGGAGGGCAAACCGCAAACCGCGGATGATACTAAAGCGGTAATTAAGGAATCGGTTAACCCTCAAGCAATCGGCGCAAAAATCAATAAAGTGGTTAGATTGGGAAATGGGGGGGTTCTTATTCAGGCGGCTGATACCGCCGCGGCCGAGCGCATTAAAAAGGCTATGCCTCCTACTCTGAGGGTTGTAGAGCCTAGAGAGAGATTGCCGATGGTAGCTATTGGTGGCGTGGATTGTAATATGAAGGCTGAGGAGCTTATGGAAGCCCTTTATTTGCAGAACCTGGCCGATGACGTTACAAAGGCTGAATTTGAGAAGTCGGTTACCCTAGCCTTTAGAAAAAAGAGAGGCACCGGAGTCACCAGTACAGTAGTCCTGAGATGTGCACCAAAAATGCGAGACATACTGATTGCCAAAGAACGAGTGTACATTGACTGGGAAAGGCACTCAGTTAGAGACTACCTCGATGTAGTCTGTTGTTTAAAGTGCCAACATTATGGGCACATAGAAAGATATTGTCCTTCCAAGGAGCGAATCTGTGCTAAGTGTGGAGCGGAGGGGCATGCTGCGAGTGACTGCACTAGCGAAATCTCGAAGTGTGCCACTTGCGCTCACTTTAAGCGCCCAGCGGACTCACATCGGACAATGTCACCGGAGTGCCCAGCGCGAAAACACGCGGAAGAGAGGGTTTTGTCCAGAATAAATTATGGATAAGAAGAACATATGGCACGTTGGACAGATAAATCTCCAGGGATCTGAGGCGGCAACAGCTGAGATGCTGCAGGTGGCCAAAGAAGTTGGTCTGGACGTCGTGCTTGTTCAAGAGCAATATTGTCTAAACAAGGACATAGTACAAATTGGAAGTAGGCCAAAGGCAGGCATGATAGTCTGCACTAAAGATCTGACTGTTGTAATACTTCATCACCTAAGCAATGAACACTGTCTTGTTGCTGAGGTATCTGGTCGAAATCAGCGAGCATATTTGATATCGGCCTACTTCCAGTACAGCGACAACATCTCTGTGCACATTGAAAACCTTCAAAAGGTGTTGGACAGGCTACGAGATAATTGTATAATCATAGGGGTTGACACTAATGCACACTCTCCAATGTGGCACTGTAGTCGGCAGCAGTACATTGGTAGAGGGCCCGACTGTGACCATCGCCGGAAAGAGATGGAAGGCTTTGTTATGGAGAACTCTCTTCGTATAATCAATGAGGAGGATCAACCTCCAACATTCAGCGGCCCGAATGGCCAGTCTAATATTGACGTCACACTAGTGCGGGGGGGGATCATTGTTAAAAATTGGAGAGTGTGGGTAGGGAAGAGCATTAGTGATCACGAACTTATCACTTTTGAGACCGCCTCACGGGAAGACAGTTGGGAGTCAGAAGGGCTCCAGGCTGAACAACGCAGCGTTGCGCCCGTCGCCTATCGGACGAGGGGGGTGGATTGGGACCGTTTCAGAGACTACCTACACCTCCACATTGGGGGGGTTAACTGGACGGAGCCTGTTGAGTCCATCTGTCGGCAGGTGACCGGTGTGATGACTCGTGCAGCGGACACGTGCATCGGCAGGTTGAACTGTCGGGGCATTATGGGGAACGAGTGGTGGAACGACGATCTTGATCGTCTTCGTCGGGCTGTGGGGAAGCACAGGCGTCGGTGGCAGCGTCACAGGGGTCAGGGAACCGCGGAAGAGACCGAGGCTCTCCGCCAACATCGTGAGACGCGGGCAAAGTACAGGTACGCCATCCGTGAAGCGCAATCGTCGTATTTGAGAGGCCTGGCTGAGTCAGGGAATTCAGACCCATGGGGCTTGGCATATAAGTCGGCGGTAGGCGCAGTGCGCCCCCCAAACAATGTGATACATGGTACCAAGTTGGTTGAGGGGTTTGCCGAAACTGACACCAGGGCAATAGGAGCCATTTTGGACACCTTGTGCCCTGATGACAATTGCGAGACTGATACTCCATACCACAGGCAGGTACGTTTGGCTGCTCTGTGTACCCCTTCAGGTGAGGATTCCATGCCTCTTAATTCGGAGCAATTGGGTAAGATTATAGTTAGTCTCCCAAATAGGGCGCCGGGGATAGACGGCATATCTGCGAGGATTATAAAGGAAGCATGGAAGGTGGCTAGGACTGACCTCACTAGGATGTACGCTAGGTGTGTGGAGGAGGGGGTTTTTCCGACGGTGTGGAAAGAAGGTCGTTTGGTGGTAATTCCCAAAGGGAATGGCAAACCACTGACGGACCCGAAGGCCTACCGCCCTATTACGTTGCTGTCGGTGTTGGGCAAGATCATGGAAAGGACCATGATCGAGTGTGCTCCTGGGGTTTTCAGGACACAATCGGACAACCAACATGGGTTTGTCCGGGGCCGGTCTACGGTGACGGCGCTATCGCAGGTGATGGGGATGGCTTGCTCCACTGGGGCAAAATATCTCCAGTTGATCCTGTTGGACATCTCGGGGGCGTTCGACAATGCCTGGTGGCCGATGATAATGCTGAAGGCCAAGCAGCGAGGCTGCCCTCCAAACATCTATAGGATGTTGGCGAGCTACTTCGCTGAAAGGCGTATCGGCATGTTCGTTGGAGACCAGGTCCATTGGAAGCGCGCAACCATGGGGTGCCCGCAGGGCTCGGTGCTGGGCCCGTCGCTGTGGAACATGCTCTTGGATGACTCCTTAAGGTTGCCCATGCCCAGTGATGTCACCACCATAACGTACGCGGATGATGTGACAGTGGCTATTGAGGCCGACTCACGTATAGAAATTGAGCGTAAGGCGGCTGCTGTCATAGAACTACTCACGGATTGGGGTCAAAGGAATAGGCTATCGTTTTCGCCAGGTAAAACGAAGTCGCTGACAATGAAGGGGAGTTTTAAGAGGCCACCGACAATAAGATTGTCTGGGTTCTCCGTGGCACATACGGATGCTGCGAAAATCCTGGGAGTGACAATCGACTCGAAGCGTTCTTTGGCGTGGCGAGGCGACAACGAGTAGGTGGGGAATGCGGTATCCCGCATTGAGGGTAATTTATATGGGAACTTTTGCGGCAATCACCACCTATGCCACGGCCGTGTGGTACCACAGAGTGAACTTTCACACTGTGAGCTCTGCCCTTCTTAGGGCCCAGAGACCGGCCTTAATT